>JAQGBS010003014.1:0-12138 GCA_034698545.1 Acrobeloides obliquus
TTTTGGCCGAGTTGTAGTTTGGGCAAGATGTTGTTTGGTCGAGTTGTAGCTTGGGCGAGATGTCGTTTAGCCGAGTTGTAGTTTGAACGAGTTGTATTTTGGCCGAGTTGTAGTTTGGGCGAGATGTCGTTTGGCCGAGCTGATTTTGGGCGAGATGTAGGGCCGCCATTGGATCGTATTCAGCATAAACTCCTACCCACTACTGAAAAAAATTTCATCAAAAACGAGCGAAAAATGCCGATTTTCGATATATTTTTTGGGTTGCAACAACTTATGTTACAGACCAATAGCATACACACGTTTCTTTCAAACCTATCTAGTTTTTTATTTTAAGCCCAATTTAAAAAATTTGTTTTGTAGATTGTTGAGGAGATTCCCCTGCATAACAATAATTATGGATTTTCCGTGGATCGTCGTTTTAAGAACGATATAGAATCCTTAAGTTTGAAAAACACCTCAATTTTGGCAGAATATTTATAGCTGTTTTTCCGATATTTCGGCACACATTTTTTGCCGTCTTTCTATGAGTTGAAACATACGTAATGTAGTAGTAGGCGTCGTAGTGGTCGTGGATGTAGTTGTTGTTGTAGGAGTTGTTGTCGTGGTGGTCGTTGTAGGCATCGTCGTAGTTGTTCTTGTTGTGGGAGTTGTAGTAGTGGTGCTGGTCGTCATAGTTGTGAAAGTTGTTGTGGTCGGAGTTGTAGTTGACGTGGTAATTGTAGGTGTTGTTGTAGTAGTTGTTGTACTAGTGGTGATTGTAGGCACGGTAGTTGTCGTTGTTGATGTTGTCGTCATCGTTGTCGAAGTAGTAGTCGTTGTAGATTGTACCGAAAAAACCTCTAAAAGATATAAAAAAATTTAAACTTTCATTCAGATTTCTACCAAAATTCATTTTTTATTTTGTTAGCAAAATCATGGAAATTTTTGCATATTCACATTTTTATGCGGGGAACACGATGACGCAATTATTTTTCCATGAACACTTTTGAAAAAAATTGGAAAAATCGAAAAATTTCAAAATATCTAAAATTGCGATTTTTTCAAATTTTTGAAGAGTGTGAGTGAAGGCCGATCACAACCCTGGATAACCAATTTTTCGGTGAAAACGGAAATTTTTATCATTTTCGCTTCAACAAACACTTTAATTTCCCTGAATCAGGGTTAATGAAGCATTTTCAGGCTTCGGGAACGCGCGTAAAAGATTCCCGCATAAAATACCCCTAGAGGGGTCATTTTTAGAAAAAAATTTTCTAGGTTAAAAATCATAAAAAATTACGAAATGTGTCCTTTTTTACTCACCCTGTAGAATTTTGGGATATCGGATCTTTTCTTATAATATCACATTATTTATGCAGCTTAATTTTTTAGAGAAGTAGACCGATTTTATTGTCAAGATTTGAAAAGCCATGGTTTTGGTTATGTTTCGAATCACATAATTAATGCTATAGAAGAAAATTTCAACAGCCTTCGAACCCCGAATGAAATTTCATCTAATCTTTCAAGAGCTCTTTTAAAGCAATATCAAAATGAGTAAGTTAAAGGACTATGGCAAAATTTTTCGACCCAAAAAATGATTCTAGTTTGTAGAACACAATTTTTTAAGCATTTTTTTGAACTTTGAGAATTTGAAAGTAAGCCTTAGAATGTAATAGTTATTCATCAAACAATTTTTATGAAACGATCAAGTAATTTTAAATAAATCAAGATGCAACTTTTTTTCTGTCACTGTAAAAATGTGGGAAAAGCAAATTAAAAGAGGGGTAAACATTTCAACAAAAAATCGATTTTTTAAAACAATTCATTTTCCATTAGCAATTGAACCATGTACAGAAAACATGTTTATAACAAGTGAAAGTGTTGAAAGTCAATGTAGGGTACTCCTGTTAAAAAAATTTAACGACTCAATCCAAATTAAATGGTCTATTTGACCCCCTCAAAAAATCACTTTTTGAGCTATAGCTCTAAATTTTCTGCTGTTGAGCCACATATAAAAATAAACTAGACTCATGCCCAACACCCCTGACCAAGTCCCATTTCAAAAGTCGATAAGCTAAAAAATATAAAAATTGTTAACAAAGTGAAGTATGCGCTTAAAACCAAAGGGGGACTCCATGAATCAATTTTTGGGTCGTAAAATAATTTTTTTATTTAGTTTAAAAAAAATTGAGTAAGATAGAAAAAAATTGGATAAGAATAAGAAGTATCAGGTATGCAAGAAAAATTATTTTCTCACTGTTCTAAAAATTAGATAGAGGCCGGCATGTTTATCGATTTTGACCAAAAATTGAATCATGAAAATGTGTCGCTTTTTTTGAAATGTAAAAAATTTTTTGGTAAAACGCTTTGACACAATAAAAGACAAATGAAATGTTTTGATATCTCTTTTAAAATAAAATATGTCGGTTTAATCTGAATTATTTCTTTTTCCTATATAGGAAAAAGTTATGGCCATATTTATGCGAATTTCTATGAAAAGCAGGAGTTTTTATCAAAAAAAAAATCGATTTTTGGTCCCCTAGATGATATTTTCTGGTAAAGTGATTGTCTATAATTTTTATCCATCCAGATATCACATGAACAAATTAGGAAGGGTATAGCGTTTGATCTAGCGATGAGAAGACACGGCGCATCAAGATGACGAAAAGATGCAGTCAAGGATCAAATTTTAAAAAAGTTTTGTCAATCGACTCAGCTTGCCGACATTAGTACACGTACATGAGTATTAAAATTTTAACGTGTACATGTAGTACTTAACGTGTACGTGTAGTATCCTGTAAATAGATTCCTACCAGACGACAGTGTTGTTGTAGCAAAGATGTTTCCCCCATTACTAGCTGTACACTCTTCCAGTGAGACCTGATCACATCTGACATAAAGCGAAGCGGTTCCGTTTGGAGAACTTTGTACATTAGTGTTAACATCATGATGGAAGAGTGTACACTTGCCATTGTTGTTTGGCTCATAAAAATAGCCGGTACAATGAAGTAAGCCATAGTTAAGGGTACATGGCTCTTTACAAGCAGTGATATTAGTAAAATAGCCAGCAAATTTTCCTTGAAAATCAATTAGGAGATGATTGGAGATGAGGCGGAAACCATCCGTATTACATTCACATACTGGAGCTAAAAGAAAGTTGTTACAAACAATTTTTGAAGGGCCAATTTTGAACAAAAATCTTTATAAGGAAGTTCAAGTTGGGGCAACCAACTTTTGCGTTGAAAGTAAATTCCAAATCGTTAACCCTTTGGAGATAAATCCGAAACAATTGCATGAAAAAATTAAACAAGTTTGCGTATTGAAATAAAATGCCTGATCATTAATATGATCTGTGTATTGAAACTATTTATCAAATTCAATAGATTTCTATTTGTTGTCAATCGATTGTACTCACGAAGAGCTATGAAACGAGTGGTCGATGCCCGTATTTTGTATGTTGGAAAGCTGAGATAAAAAATAGGGCAACAAAAAGTCGTAAAAAATCAATTTTTTTTATCTCCGCCTCCCAACACAAAACATGAACATCGACCACTCGTTGACTAGCTCTTCGTGAGAACGAATCGATTAAACAAAAAAATAAATAGAAATCTATTGAATTTGATCAATCGTTTCAATACACAGATCATATTGATGGTCGGGAATTTCATTTCACTATACAAATCGTTAAAATTTTTCATGCAATTTTGTTTCTCATTTATCTCCAAAGGGTTAAAAACTAGAGTTTATTTCCAAAGCAAAAGTTGATCGTCACAACATGAACTTTTTTATAAAAAAGTTTGTTCAAAACTGGACTGATCAATCCGAGCGGAAAAGTTGTCCCTTTTTCTTGATATTCGTATAGTTTATGAAAAATAAAACATTTTTGTTTTTATGGTAACCTGAATCGTCGTAGTTGTTGAGATAATTGCGTGCGAAGTTGGCGATTTTTGAAATCTGTGTATTACAACTTGCACCTGGGTTTTTCTGAAAATTTTTAACACGCATCAAGTAAAAGTTGTCTATTGAAGCGATTAATCAGATAATTTTGAATAATCGCTTCAATACTCAAATTTCAACTAATGCAGATAAAAATTTTTGCGGTACATGTTTTCGTTGTAATAAACAAATTTTAAAAATTGCCAACTTCGCACATTATTATCTCTTAAACGAAAACGATTCAGAATTTAATATAAAAACAAAAAATGCTCCATTTTTCATGAACTTTTCAAATGTCAACAAAAAGAAGAATTTTTTTCTCGCTCGGACTGGCCCTTTAATGCTTACGATCTGTAACACCGGATTGTACATGTCCTAAAAAAGAGCATAGAACAACAGACTTAATTAAAACCTACCAAAAATTGTACAATTTAATAAGAAAATTATAAGATAGCGTCCAACGGCCACCTGCATAATAGCCGAGGGTCGTTATAAAATTCCTTGTTGATTTTTAGAAACCCGTGTGCTACTAAACTCAGCACTTCTAGGCCAAAATTTAATCTTCGTACAAAATGTTTTAATAACACTTCAATTTCGAATCCGTTATGAGTTAATTCGATAACCAGCCCAGATATCTTAAAGCTCAGCGTGAAAAATTTTGGAACGATAAAGTTGTTATACCTCAAAAGTGGAAATATGTTTGAAACTTTATAAAAAAAATCGATGCCAATTTAGCCTCGCACATGGTTATTAAACAAAGTGTTTTTATCTTCAAATTAGAAGAGACCAAAAAATGAGGAGTTGATTATCCCATAAACGAGCGAACCATTTGAAATAATCCGGTCGATGATAAAATCATTATCTAATGATTACCATAATGATCTCTTCTCTAGAAATTTCAGGGACAACTTGGGTTGCTCTTTCGATCTTTTTTTAATAATTAAAAAGAGGATATAAATTTTTGTCTATCATGAAAGTACAAAGTATAATTTTGACGCTAAAAAAATGTAATAAGCTCTCTGAAAGTTGGACTTTTATCATTTTTGGTGGCTCACCTTGTAATAGGCATAACTCTTGGTAGGAATTGTTCTACGAATTCGTTTACCACTCATGTGAAAGCTGGTGATCAGCGCTATAACTTTTATATAGACATTTATAGTAGGGACCGCCATAGCCTTAGGGGCCTCCGTACAGAAAAAAAGCGTCCTCCATCGAATTTCTGATTTCTTTTCAAAATTATAGTTTTATGTCTGTAAAATATGAATTAATAAAAATCCGATCAAATTTTTGATCAAATTGTCAAATTTTTAAGTTTTTTCAACTATTCTTTAATACATGCCTTGAAATGGGGCAATTTTCGTAAATTTGAAAAAAACATGATTTCTTTTTCACAAAATCGATGCTTTTAATCGGTTTTTTGCTTTTATGTTGTAGTATTCTAGCTAATCAACAAATCTATAATCTGTTTATATTTTTTAAATTTAAATCTTTAAAAAAATTGAATTTTTTCTAGTATAGTAAAAACCATCAGACTGATCAATGTTAGTTAAAAATTCGCTATCTCTTGCAATTAATGATATTCAAATCAATTCAATACATCAACGTTTAGGAGAACATACGAACTATATTTCCCAAAAGAAATTTTTTTAAAAAGTGATGCTTATCGTATAATCATGATCGGAAAGTCGTTATACAGCGTAATAAAACAGTTCTTGCGCGTGTGTTTAAAGCATAACTTTTTAAGAGATAAGCCATATGGTGTGGTTTTGGTGTAATTTTAAAGCTAGAATTCTGAAATTTCAAATGATACCAAAACTATGCCTCAAGGTTCATAATATAAAAAGTTATGCAAAAAACAAGTTGAGGAAAAAATAACATTTTACAGAGTGGTGATACTTTTCGAATTTTTGAAAAGGGCATAGTGTTAAACGGTTCGACAGCGCTCCAAATCGAATTTATTTAGTGGGATTAACGCATGGGAAAATTTTTAAAGTTATTTCGAATCAAAATTCGATCCCTAAAAAATTCAAAACCATGTCCGAAGCTCAATACCATCGATTTTACGTGTATTTTTTGAATTTTCTAACCTCTCTAAAACACCCAAGATAATTTTTTTCGTTCAAAATTTCTTTCTGGCAGATGTATTTCAATATGGAGAACATTTCTAGCGTGATTTTGAAAAATGTGAGAAACTTCAATTTTTTTTAAAAAATCCGAAAAAAAACTTTTTTCGATCGCTCTCACTATGGCCGCCGTGTAAAAAAGGCTGGCATTTATGTCAAAAATCCGATCTTAAAATTCGCATATTTTTCAAAATTTGCTCTAGAACTTTTTATTGAATCGAAAACTTCCCAAAGTGATATAGAGAAAAGATGTAGAGGGGATCGAGAGGAAGCGAATAAGTGGTCGCTGAAACTCTGAGACTTGAGATTGATCGTAATATTCTAACTCTTCATCTTGAGTTCTTGGATCATTTCCTGGTGATGTAGTAGTAAGAATCGAAGTAGCTTTCGTCGTAGGAAGTAAAGTTGTTGTTATTGGTATCGTGTTACTGTTGATGTTATAGGTTTCTGAGTAGTAGTTGTTACTGTCTTTGGTTTTTCATTGTAGTCAGTGTTTGTATAAACGAGATTGTTGAGTTGGCGTATTCTATTTAGATTTTAAAATAATTATTGTGAAGTTGACTATTTGAAAGTTCGTTTATTACAAAGAAAAATTACACCTGAGTATTTTTGCAGAAAATTTAACCCAATTAATTAAAAGTTGTTTCTTGTAGCGATTATTCAAAATCTGATTAATCGCTTCAATAAGCCTTTATACATCCATACTCCCAATATATAGGGTATTGGAGATCGGTGTGATAAATCAATTTAACCATGAAAAATCGATTTTGGTGAGTTTTGAGAAAAATAATCAGTATTTCATGGTCCACGAATCGTTTTCACAAGAATGCGTCGATTGGAAAAATCTCCATTAGAGGCATTTTCCAACAGTTTTCTTGCCGGGATCAGACTTTTTCTGGTTTTGAACACATGTTCACAAGTAGGAGGGGACAAGGTTCCCACATTACGTCATGTTTTCGACCCTTTTTTGGTTGACGCGCTCAAAAATTTTTGCTGAAAATCCTTATTTGTAGTTGACAAAAACAGCGCCGCAGGCGAAAAAGTTGTTGGAAAACGCTTTCTTCTGGCTGAAAATGCTCAAAAAATTAAGATTTTTGTTGAAAAATAGGAAATTTTTGGACGCTTTTGATAGAAAATTAACAAAATTGGGACATTTTTTATGAAAAAAATAGCCATAAAATAAAAAACCATGTCATATTATAAAAAAATCAGGTTTTTCGTGTGTACTTCGTTGATTCATCTATTAATTACTCCTAGTTAGTACCTACAATTGCCGTTGATATCCGGACAAAGCGGATTAAACAAAATAGAAAATGAAGCATGAAAAGGTTCGCACATAATTGAAAATTCTTTAGAATGCGAAATTTGCAATAATTTATATATATTCTGAAAATTGATGAAAAATGGAGCATTTTTTGTTTTTACAGTAAATTCTGAATTGTTGTCGAGATAATCGCGTTTGAAGTTGACGATTTTTGACCTCCCTTCTTAAATTTGAATTTGCCGCCAAGACTCTGATTCGAATTCAAGCAACTTGGGCCCTAAGGTTTGATCCCCGGAGGCTAAAATGTTAAAAAATTAAAAAATTTTTATCAGATCTCTTAAATTCGGCATCATAGAACGGTTTTCCATTTTTGCTTTCTTTAAAAATTTTGTATAGGCCTGGAAATTGAATTTAAAAATTTCATAAATTTTCAGAATGAGATTACAAATTATGATAGAATTCAAGATTTCATTTTTACATGATTTTTAAATTCAACAGATCGGACGGGATCACTCGAAACTGGGGTCGGGAAGTTTCTATAATATCTCTTTTTGAAACAGGCTATATATGTATTTCAAATTTTTTCTGGCAGGGCAAACACTCGGTTTCTGCTCGGAATCGAACCTGCAAGCAATTTAAATAAGTCAAGAGTCCTAGCTATTCAGCCATGAGGATAACTTTTTACACGGCGATAAAATTATATTATAATCTTACGGTAAAACATTATAAGGGGCTAAAAATTGATCTTGAAGGGTACTTGGTCTTAAATTTTTTTATTTTTAAAATTTTATTTTAAAAAAAATTTTTATATTGATTGAAAGAACAAAAATTTTCGGCCGGGACAAGATAAAACCTGCGCCTTTCCGACTTTAAAACTAACGAGTTTCTTCCCCTGATTTTTATGAAGCTGCCCTGAAACATTATCATCGCTTCTTTTCTCATCGATTTGTTGACAAAAATACAAATCAACACAGAAGCGCCTAAATTTGGGTGCTTTATGTGGAATTTTCTTGCCATCTTTACCATGATTAGCTTGGCCACATGAAATGGGTAACAATATGCATGAATTCCGGCAATCCTGATATTTAAAAATACAAGGATAGTCTAAAATCAAGTCATTTTTAGGGCAAATTGGATGTCTTTTGTTGTTTAATGAGACACTGGCGAAGAAACCGACCGATCTTTACTGCTCCTGGGATCTCCAACCAAAGAAAACTGCTGCCCGTAAAACAAGTAACCTGCATTTTATTTCAATCCCTTATATCCCCATTTTAGACAAAGCCTCCAAAAAGGGTACTTCTCGGCTCTTACAAACCCCAAGAAACAGACTGGATTCGAGTCGATCCAGACCAAACTTTAGAAGAAACTTGAGACTATTATTTAACGCAATACCCGAAATTCGGCCAGTCCTGAAATTCAGGATTTTCACAAACCCCGAAATCCAGGCAGCCATAGAATTTCGGCTTTCTAGTGCCCTTTTTATTTATTCATAAACAAATCTTTAAATATTGGGAATAAATTATAGGCAATGAAAAAATTCATATTTCTTGATATGTTTTAGGAGTGTTGATTTAATCCTCTTTTTCAAAAGATTATTCTTATCACTTGTCGAAATTCTCACTTTAAGGAGACGATTAATCGTGGTCTTAGTTTTCGATTCACATAACACTTACAACGTAAAATGAAACTCGCGTTTAAATTCATATCTTTATTTTCATTTTTGTATGTATTCTCAAGCACAAAGGATTCTCGCTTGAATACAGCAGAAGATAATCCTTGTGGAGGGATCAGTAATTATTCCATTATAAATGGTACCCTTGGAGAGACTTTGACAATTCAGAACCCATATTTCAATAAAACCAGCTCAGTTTCTTCTCTTCATTGCTTCTGGCACGTACAACGCATAGACATGAACACAAGTTTTGTACTTGAGATTACAATGAATACAACACTAAACGACACCGGACTAAATTCTTTTTTGGTCGTGTTTCCAACATCGGGTTTTTGTCAAAACGGAAAAAACGGAATAATAAGCGATTTATTATATGATATTTATCCTTTTAATTCGATATTAACTTCCGAATCTTTGCTATGTATTGCGTTCAAAGCCACAGCACAACATATCCATGAATTCTGGGAAATTATATTTGTGGTTAGACAAGCTCCAAATTATTCAGTAAGTATGATTAAAAAAATTAATTTCTTTTTTGCCCTGTTTAGATTTTCATATTGCCCCCTGACAATTTACTTTGCATTGATCAACCTTCAGTAAATGAAGCATACCAAATTTACTCCACTGTTGCAGATCCTTATCTTAAAAACATAGATTTTTTGCCAATATTCAATGGAAAAGGTAATACATCTCAAGGAATTTATCTAGTTTATAATTCTTCTTCATTATTAAACTTGATTGGTTTGTGTGAGTATACGGAACTTGGTATTGTTATAGCCCCTATTCTTACCTTGATAAGAACTCCGCAGTTTTATTATAGTGATTCTTTTATTGTATTTCGACCATCTTTTCTAACACAAAACTGTCGATCAGATGATCCTACATTTAAATATGGAAGTTCTAACAATGACACTATTCGAACAGATGCTAACACCATTGATGTGAATAACAACGACGTATCAATTTTTTGTCGTTATTATTGGGCGATGGACAAGAATTCACCTAATGGAGTGAATTTATTTTATAGGAAGATAAACTATTTTATATTCGAATCGTCATCTGAAAATGCTATTACCGTAACTACGGTAACAATGAAAGATGATAAATCGCAAGTTTACAAAGAACTCTTTCAAATTGATCAGAATTCATATAAAGAATGGAAGAATGTCATAATATTCGGTCGGTTGATTACATTTGACATTCCAATTCTTAGCACCTTTACAATTAATGGGGACATTTATGCAAGCAGTGATTTTGTTATTGAATTCAGCGATATTGAAAAAACAAGCGGAATTTTAATGTCTCCATTTTATCCAGGTAATCGTTATGTAACCGGTGATATTGTGATAGATATGTGTTCGTATGTATATTTACCTTTAGGGCCGTTGCATAGCGAACAGGTGTCAATAAACATCTCGGGCTAGCTTAGAGCTAACCCTCTTGGAGTCTGTCTGTTTGCTTGCGATCGAGCTCTCACATGGATATAGATAGAGAATAAATATTTCTCGGAGCCCCACAATACACCGGTCACAGTTACAATAGAGCCCTTCTCAAATTGTTTAGATCTTTCTCAATATCAGAGCATCAACTACACCTTAAATTGCAAGAATTGCAAAAATTTTGGATACGAAATCTCTATTACCGACATAGATATACCCGACAACTCAACAAATCTACACATTTGGTTAGAAGGCAGTGATGCTTATGATTTAGATAGTCGAATCCAAGAACTTTACTCCAATTCGACCTTTCAATTCTATGGAAATATTTTGCATGTGGATTATAAGACTACTTCCAATACATCAGGATTTGTATTACGATATTCGACAATTGTCGCTCCTCCCGAGAAATCACACCCATTATGGCTAATTGGTGTTGGAGTTGGAGGTGGTATATTTTTGCTGTTAATAATAGGCGCAGGATTATACCTTCGAAAACGGTGCAAAAATAAAGAAAGGGAAGTTATTGTCAATGAATTAGCAGAACATATGAGAAAAAATCCATCTACAGCTAATTTAAGATTAAGGTAAAGAAATTTATCTATGAAAAAATTATTTTACATAGAATGCTCACCTGATGCAACACCCTTTGACCAAAAGCTCCGCGAGGTTTTTTAGATTAGGCAATGAGTATAAAAATGCCACAACACCTAGATTCCCTGGGAAAAAATTTTTTGAGCTACAGACCTTCAACATAACACCTATATACAAGCCATATACTATCGGTTTTTTGAGCATATCTCTATTATGGGTTTTTTGAGCATATTTAGGATGTTTCCAGCGAATTTGATCACTTGCCACTTGGATGAATTTTGTAAAAGTTTGATTAAAGTAAACATCGGCAGGTTGCAAAACTGGAGTCGTTTTTGGTGGCAAGACGATAATAGTCAATGGACGATTTTGAACAACCGGTAAGTTTTTCATTTGATTAAATCCACTCCAAGAGTAGACGATAAGAAGTGAGTCGTTTTCTACTTCGGGTAAAAACCAATCTCCGAGTCATTTAGATGCAATATCGTTCGTCATTTTTCCAGAAGGACGTCAAAAGCATTTTAAATTAGTAAACTGTGCAACCATGTTATCCCATGAATTTTTTCACCTTTTACAAATAAAGAAAGTTGTTTTTTATAGCATATTATATCATTTTTAATCTATAAAAGAGGTATTTCCAATATATTTTTTAGCGGTAAAAAAATTTTTTGGAAAATTTTTGCGGATTCTGCTATAAGAAACCGCGAAGAGCAATTTAAAAAAATTATGAAAAAAAGCTTTGAAAATGACCGAGATATGCTCAAAAAACCGATAGTATATGGCTTGTATATAGGTGTTATGTTGGAAGGCCTGTAGCTCAAAATTTTTCTTCCCAGGGGGATCCAGGTGTTGTGGCATTTTTATACCCATTGCTTAAACTAAAAAACCCCGCGGAGCTTTTGGTCATAGGGGTGTTGCACCAAGTGAGCATTTCTTGTTAGAGATGAAAACCATGAATCAACCTCTGTTGGAAGATATGCTGATTTTAAGTCCAGTACAACCATATCAAAACGTGACCCATATTTTATTGATATTTCAAGGCTTGTTATCAATAATGACTCACCTATAGGAAAAGGAGTCACATCCTTAGTCTATCGATCATTTTTGCAAGGTCCTTCGCCACTTTCTATGGCTTCT
>JAQGBS010003015.1:0-12138 GCA_034698545.1 Acrobeloides obliquus
GATTGCCAGCTTTAAAATGACACCAAAATCATCGGAATTCGCCACGTCAATTTTAAATTATTTCAAAAACAAAAAAAATGTGCGCTCAATCCTATAAAAACCGTGCGGTGCATTCCGCCCTATTGCCAAAAAATGCGGGAAATCCGAATTTGACATGCAATAAACACTTCCCGATTCAGAAAAGGCCTGTGTATTGAAATGAAAAGTCGAAAAATCGCATTTTTGCGACTTTTCATTTCAATACACAGGCCTTTCTGAATCAGGGAAGTGTTTTTTTGCATGTCAAATTCGGATTTACCGCATGTTTTTACCTTAAAGGACCATTCCCACGAAGTAGATTTTTTATAAAGTAGTCTATCTTATAGAGCACAAAATTCTGAGCAACTTTGGTCAATAAATTGATGTGTTTTGCGCTAAACTGAAGGATTTTTATGTTGTTAAACTTTTCCCAAGTATTCGTGTTAATACACACCAAAATTCAAATTTTTCGAACAAAATTTTATCTTTTAGAAAGGTATTAAAGTTTTTATAAAAAAGGCATAGAATACTTTTTTATAACTATATGAGATAAATAAGATGACACCAAAATCATCTAATTTGAACATTGTTTTGGATTATTGAGACGAAAATTCTGATTCATGTTTTCGTTTTAATAACCCAAAACAATGTTCAAATTGGATGATTTTGGTGTCATCTTATTTGTCTCATATAGTTATAAATAAAGTATTCTATGCCTTTTTATGAAAACTTTAACATTTTTATAAAAAATGGAATTTTGTTCGAAAAATTTGAATTTTGTTGTGTATTGACACGAATACTTGGGAAAAGTTTAACAACATAAAAATCTTTCAGTTTAACTCAAACATACATAACTTGATTGACCAAAATTTTTTGCTCTACAAGATAGGCTAGCTTTAAAAAAAATCTATTTTCTTGGAACTCGTTTTTTTCAATATTCAAAGTATTCTCGTGTAAGCTCCCCTCAAAAAAGCAGCAAAGATCAAAAGTACACAAAAATGCTTACAATAATAAAAAAATGGCAACTTCTAGTCCGAAAATACGTGAGATTTAAAAATTTCTATTATTTATAGAATTTTTTAACATTAAAATACACACGTTTCAAATCCACCATCTTGTACCAGTTTTATTTTGAGCTTAACAACAAAAAACAATAACGTATATAAAAATTAGCACTTAAATTAATCAAAAAGAAATTGTTGGCCAAAAAGTAGCCTAATCTTTTCCACTTTTCTGTTTTTGCTATTAAAGTTGCAAAAAATTTGCACGTGAATTTTATTGAAAGCATTGAATTGTCTGGGGTGAAATGGCAATCAAATTATATGAAGAAGGGTACAAAATTTTAATTGGTTATAATTAACCCGCTTTTTCCTATAAGTATCTATAGGATACCTTAACTTGTGAGAGGCATAACTCCGGTATTTTTAAAGCAAATTAGATGCGGTTTTGTCAGCATATATAAAGCCTAAGATAAGCCTAAGTTTAAGCCTAAGCCTAACAGTAAACATTTCGAACTTGATTTCTTCGATTTCACCCAAACATACGCCAATTTTTTTACCCATAGTGGAAGTATTTTAACTTTAAAAAAGCCGCAAAAAATTTTTCCCACGGACATTCCTATGAGGAGATAGAGCTCAAAATGTGGTTTTGGAGGTTAAAATTAGGGTTCAAAGATACCATCATAACTTTTTATGATTAAAATATTTTTCGCTAAATCTTTTTGCATTTATTAGAGAATGAAAAGACACAAATTATGGTATATTAACTTTGGCCTTAGACCTTTATCTTTATGGCTAAAAACGTCTTACAAAAATACACCATTTTGTCATTTTTGTAAGACGTTTTTAGCCATAAAGATAAAGGTCTAAGGCCAAAGTTAATATACCATAATTTGCGTCTTTTCACCGTCTAATAAATGCAAAAAGATTTAGCAAAAAATATTTTAATCATAAAAATTTATGATGGTATCTTTGAACCCTAATTTTGACCCCAAAAACCACATTTTGAGCTCTCTCCTCATAGGAATGGCCGTGGGAAAATTTTTTGCGGCTTTTTAGTACTCCCACTATGGGTAAAAAATTGGCGTATGTTTGGGCGAAATCGAAAGAAATCAAGTTTGAAATGTTTACTGTAAGCCTAAGCCTAAATCTGAGCATAAGCCTAATTTTCGCCACATTCGTGTCAATATACATATTTATTGCAAATCAGGCAACTCAATTAGTTTGAAATTAATATGTTTATTGACACGAAAGTGACAAAAGTTACATGGCGAAAGTTATATGACGAAAGTTAGCGTGGCGAGATTTGTGGCAAAAGTTATAGTGTCAAATTTTGGGTTGAAACGACCCCTCGCAGATGTATAGCGGTGTAGAAAAGAGGGACTTCAAGACCGAGGAAAAACGCGGAAAAACTTTTTTTCAAAAAAAGGAAAAACTTTTTTCAACAACAACAAAATTAATTCTCTAAATTTATAATGTAGCCATGGACTTAAGATAATGATTCTCACACCAAAGCTGTAAACTTTACAAATAGTACATGATTGCGGCAGTGTAGTATGACAATTTATTCTTTAACACTTCCATTAGTACATATTTTAGCTCCAATCTACAAGAGCTTCTTAACACATTTTTTACAAAAATCTGCACGGATAATAGAATCTATAATTCTCAGTAAAGTCTAAACTAAAACACAATTTTGTCGCACATCATATTGTGTTAATTGAAAAAAGTGGAAAGAAAGGTGGAAGACATATAGAAAACACGGATCACAAGCACGTAGCAAGGGAGGCCGACAATCCGGACAATTGCCCTGGGAAACTGAAAAAATTTCCTCCTAATGGTCCCCCTCCCCTTCTGTTGTTCCCAAAACTTTTGAAAAATTATAATGGTTCCCCAGCCCATGATTGTTCACCTAATTGAAATTTGCGTAAAAAATTATTTTCTCGGATCAAAATGCAAAATAAGTTTAAATTCATGCAGGGTTTTCGTTTCAATATACAAAAATTTAAACTTATTTTGCATTTTTGATCGGAGAAAATAATTTTTTACACAAACTTCAATTAGCAAAGTTGTTCATCATAAATTTCCCTGTCGGTTGATGCTATTTTTTCACAATTTTTCAGCAAAAAATTCAAAAAAGTTTGATTATTACAACGAAAGCATGTACACAAATTCATAATTTTAAATGCATTTATCTCGATGGGGGAAAACGATTCAGATGATGCCGTAAAAACAAAAAATGATCAATTTTTCATGATCTTTCCAAATATATCCATTTTTTCATATGATTATAACTGAATGGCCTGATCCTTTAAAGTCCCATCCAAGAGTGCAATTCCATTATGGGATCTAACACAACACGTGGTGCGCTCCTTCAATATATTTCTATTTCTGTTTGCCTTTTATATATTATACACTGAATTATATACACTGAATTACATCTTAAAAATTTGTATTCACATGACATCCGTTCAGATCATTTTTATTTTTCCATTTGACAAAGTCTAATGGCTTATTCATATACGTGGCATCTGCTGATTTCTAACCTCAAGTTGCGGTTTTTGTTGCGTAAAGAATCGAATATTTTACGACTTGTTTATAGAAAAATTTCGGTTAGAAAAGCCATGTCATCATATATTTTCACGTGAACAAACGGATGTATAAAGTTTTCAATTTTCAGAATTAGAAAAAGACTTTTAAGAACAAAAAGATCATGGTACAATTTTCTTTTTATTTCAAAATATAGAATTAGTAAAAACAAATGATTTGATTAAAATCATAACATGGATTAATATTTTTTCTTTTAATGATCGAGTGTTGATAAAAAATTACAATTGTGCAAAAGTACATCTTAAAGGACCATTGATCTTTCGCGAATCAAAACAAATAAACAAATATTCATAATAAAGCAAAACAAATAATGGTACAAACAACAAAAATTAATTTAAGATTTCTGGTTCTTCATCTAGCAAAAATTCAAATTCCGCCATCTCATCGAGTTGTAAAATGTCCATTTTTCTCCGGCTTCGAATTTCATCACTTCTACTGTTTCATGAACAGGACTAGATTCTGACGTGGAAGCTGCACACTCAACTAGAGATGGATCTTCTAAAAAACAAACCATAAGAAACAAAAGATACTCTAAAAAAACAAAAGATAAAAAAACATAAAAAACAAACTTGCCGCCAAATTTTCATCAACATCGAGATATTCCAAGATCGCAACTCCTAGTTCAACTTTGCCGTGGATTCCTAGAGCACTTGAAATATTTAAATCTATAAATACGTTATTAATTGTAGACTTCTGATTCTTCATCTAGAATAAGGTCCGTCAAGTCTGCCATAACTTTGCTTGTACGAAGTTCAGTTCTTGATCTTCGATGTCCATCACGTCCACTGAATCTTCTTCATTAACTAGAGATGGATCTTCTTCTAAAAAACAAATCATAAAATAAAAAAGCAAACTTGCCGCCAAATTTTCATCCACATCGAAATATTCCAAGATCCCAACTCCTGATTCAACTTCGCCACGGATTTCTAGAGCGCTAAATTCTCGCCAGCTCTTCAATTTCATCGTCTGAATACGGTTCAAACTTCTAAACAATCATGTTTTCATGTAAATTGGTTTATGCTTACCTGGTCTTCGATCACAAATCCATTTCCTGATTGTTTCTGGCTTTACTGTTTCCCAGGCTATACTGAAAAAACCACATCAAAATGGGGCCATTACTTTGATTGTTGTTGAATTTTTAAAATTTTTCTGGTTTTCTGAAGCCGTTGGAATAGTCCCTTTAAAGAAGTTTTATCCTAAAATCTTTGAGCAATTTTGCTCAAAAATATCGTAACCAGACAAAATGGAAATCAAATAAGCCGTAATATATAGTTACTGTAAAAAATTTTTTTGTACATCTTCGAAATTCGGGGGTTCGCTAATTCATTGATTTGTAGAAATCAGCATATGGAATCACTGCATTTTAATTATTTCTTCTTTTTTTTAACATTTATATTGATAATCTTCATTGAAACTTTGCTCAAATATTGAGTGTTAAAACAGACCAATAATTATATTGGAAACATCTACAATTTTTTTTGCAGACTAATTTCCCACTCAAGGTTTCCTATAATCAAAAGTACAGTACCAAATTATGAGATTAGTAAACTAATTTCCCACTCAAGGTTTCCTATAACCAAAAGTACAGTAACAAATTATGAGATTAGCTAATTGCATAAAAGTTTACCTTTTATTGTAGTTTTAATAATTATGGAGCTCTTTCCCCTAGGGAGACGCAATCAACAGGATTTCAAAAACTGATACTTTGTTGAAGGAGAAAGAATCAGAGATTCCCTAGTTGATGAATCCTCCTATTTCAATAGAATTCGAGCTCCTCTGCAGTAAGTGGGTGATCCTCGCACAACACACGATAAAATAAGAGATCCCCTACAGTGGCTGAGTAATCTGAGTAATGTGACGGAAATGGACTTAGGTGACGGAGATAGCACAAACAGACCGATACACATAGCGCGTTTAATGTAATAAGATCCCTCAATTTTTTTATAAAATTTTTAAACAATTTTAACCCATTTTTTAATTTTGTAAAAATTTTTAACACTATTTTTTAATTTTTTTATGAATTTTTAAAATTTTAATCCATTTTTTATTTTAACCTATTTTTTAATTTTTTTAAAATTACCGTAACATATTCACACGAATACTTGGGAAAAGTTTAACAACATAAAAGTTCTCCAGTTTAGCGCAAAACACATAACATTATTGACCAAAGTTATTCAGAATTTTGTGCTCTACAAGTTTTGTGCTCTAGGCTAGCTTTAAAAAAAATCTATTTTCGTGAAACGAGTCCTTTAATGAAGGAAAATTTTTTCCGGCCATCCTGTACATGTAAAAGGGCAAACACTTTTGGATCAACCCATTTATTTAACTTGTATACCTATAGTAATCATTGAACAATTTCACAAATCATTTCAATTCAAAAGGCATGGCTAATGAAATCAAAAATAGATGCTCACATTCGATAGAACAAATTATTCATCATATTTTCTAAAGTTCAACCAAATGATTCATTATTACGTAACGACATTTTTCTTTATTTTTACCATTCACCATAAATGTCATCCATTAGTATAATTTTATATTTTTTTAAGGTACAAGATGGTAAATAATATAGGATTAGGGTTTAGTGAAAAGTTAATAAAAAATTGTTTACTCAAAAAATGAGTTCCCTTATTATTCGAAACATACGATCCGAAACATTTGTTTATTTTAAAAATTAGTACCGAGACCGAGCGCCTATCGGCGCTCAAAGCCGATAGACGCTCGGTCTTGGTGTCGTCGTGGACGTGCATAGCATCCCTGCGTGGTCGTGCATAAATTATCAATGTCATCATTGAATTCTACATGGCAGAAAACCTTGTTGTAGACAAAATTAGCGCGTTTTTTCCATTGGAAAAGCAAAAACAACGGTACTTTGTTTTTCCCTCATAATCCTTAAGAAAGGAGGTACTCCTGTAACAAATTAGCTATAGGGGGTGGACCCATGGTCGACCCTTCATTTTGCTCCTCTCACTACCCTCTACATCGTGGTATAGGTTGGTAACGATTTGGAGGTCACCATAAAAAAATCGCCTGTACACATGAACGAACGAACACAAGCGCTTTATATATGTTACCGTCATATCTGAAAGTTTCAGAAATTATAGAGCCAGATAGGTCTAAGCTTAGGCCTAAACCTAGACCTAAGCCTAAGCCTAGGCTTGGGCCTAGGCTTTAGGCCTAGGCCCAAGCCTAGACCTAGGCCTAAGCCTAGGCTTGGGCCTATCTGTTTATATAATTCCTGAAATTTTCAGGTATGTCTAGGTATATCTAAAACTCTCAGATATGCACTTTTAGATATGACGGTAACATATATAAGGATTTTTATAAAAATTTTAAAATTCAATTTAAAAAGCAAGTATAGCATTTTTCTCAGCTCAATGAGACGAATAAAACTTTTGTTTGATGTATAAATCCCGCCTAAGTATATTTCATTTTGAGAAACTTTAAAATGCAGATTTTGAAAAACCCCAATTCTCCCCATAAATACATTACTGGAATATCCAAAAAATTGAAACCCCTAAAATGGTACAGCGAGTTAGTTAGTTCAAAAAGAAGATAATTTTTTAGGAAAACAAAAATCCACCTTCACACTTGCATAAATATGAGCAAAGAGTATTTTTTTAATACCATATCCTTGTTTTATACGTGCAAATCTTGTTCGGTTAATTGCATATATTGTTGAAAACTGCTTACGAAAAAAAGCATGACTAGTTGAAGATCAGGAAATAAAAAATATGGGTACAACAGAACAAATAGATTATAAAATTTTTAGATTTTTTCAAATATTCTTTTTGAACCGGGTGACTTTTTAAAGAGCAAGATACATTTGGCATAAATTTTTTTCTCACACATATTTTTTTCTCACGTCGCGATGCCTATCACGACGGTATCGTCGCTTCGAGACGTCATCAAGACGTCACAACGGTTTCCATGGCATTGCGGCATCATGATGGCATCGAAACATCATGTCAGCATCGTGACATCATGACAGCGTCATGACGGCATCGCGATGTCGCAACGTCACGACGGCGTCAAGACGGCATCGCGACATCATGACAGCATCACGGTTTCATAACAGCGTCGCGGCATCATGACAGCATGTGATGTCACGACTGCGTCGCGGCGTCGCGACGTGGATTAATTTATGCAAGGAAATGATTCTCGCATTCCCGAAGCTTGAAAACGCTTTCCTGATTCAGGGAAATGAGTGCTTTGTATTGAAGCGAAAATCGAAAACTTTTGGATTCCCTACCTCAAAATCATCTTTTTGGAGTAATTTTATGCGGAGAATCGATTGCGCATTTCCGAAGCTTGAAAATGCTTCCAGATCCTGATTCAGGAAAATTGGTACATGTTCGATTTTCGCTTTCTCTTATTTCTCTGAATCAGGGTCAAGGTAACATTTCCAAGATTCAGGAATACGCGCAATCGATTCCCGCATAAAATTAGCCCTAATAGGGCTATTTTTGAAAAAAAGGATAGAAAAAAACATGAAAAAATCGCCCAAATTCCGGTTTTTTATACATCCGTAAATTTATCGGTGTGTCAGCAGTGTCGTAATTTTGATTTAAATTTGGGGGGGGAGGAATTTTGGATTGGGGGGGGGGATTGATACTTTTTTGGAAAACTTTTCTTCCCCTAAAAATGAAAATTTTACAGGTTTAGGAAGATTTTCACCTGATTCCTCTCATAATTACGGCACTGTGTGTCGGATATTTGTTTTACTTAATTATATAATTTTAAAATTTCATAAAATTGTTGAGTTCAACACCTAATTTGTTTTGATGAAATATAGCATCAGATCAAGAAATCTTTTGTACGTTTTTCTTAATTATAAAATTGTAAAGTGTCATAGATTTAAGCAAATTCTCCATATAACATCAAATTAGCTGTTGAGTTCAACACATAATTTGATGTTATCGGAATATCAGCATCAAATCGAAAACTTGTTGTCTAATTTTTTTTAAATGACAAAGTAGCAGAGTGGCAAAGATCAAGGTTATACTACATAAACAACAGAAATAAGAGAATAACAACAAGATCTTAAAAATATAAACAAATTATTCATAAAAATTGATTACAAAGTAGCTAGGATTCGAGTTTGGATGAGGACACGTCTCTTTTTTAGGGCTGTGGAAAATCCCCATCAAACTTGTAAATTTTTACTTTTCCGAGAAGAAAAGTGAAAATATTTGAGAAAAAGTCCAAAATTTTCCCCATCCCCAAAACCTAAAAATTGATTTGGGTTATCAAAACGAAAACCATGAATCAGGGATTTCGTTTCAATAACCCAAAATAATTTTCTAACTAGAAAATTTTGGTGCCACTTTATTCGTCTCTTCGAGTTATAAAAAATGCTGTATGTTTTTCACAATTTTTTCTGAAAATGACTCTTCTAGGGGTAAAAACATGCGGAAAATCCGAATTTGACATTTTCGAAGCGAAAAAACGCTTCTCTGATTCAGGAAAGGCTAGTGCATTGAAGCAAAAATCACATTTTTACACCTTTTTGCTTCAATACACAGGCCTTCCCTGAATCAGGGAAGCATTTTTTCGCTTCGAGAATATCAAATTCGGATTCCTCGCATGTTTTTACCCCTAGAAGTGTCATTTTCAGGAAAAAATTTTTGAAAATGTTTTCAAGGTCACGGGTTCGAATCCCGCTTGAAGCCAATTTGGATGATTTGGCTCCAAGCCGGGATTCGAACCCGCGACTTTGTAGCCACAAATCTGTTGCTTTGTCACTGCACCACCGAGGCTTGAACATAGAGGAACGTTTTTTCAAACCAAGTAATTCTGGGGAAAAAGAATTCCCCCGGGAAAATCCGGAGAAATCCCAACCCTGCTTCAAACAAAAAAATTGAACTTGTTTGAATCACCCTGTAAAATAAAATAAGAAAATCTACCAAACAGCTTAGAGTTTTGCAACATAAAAAGTTACTTGTTATGTACATGATATCATTTTTTTAATGCTTCTGACAGCTTTTTTAATATTTCATATATAAAAATATTCTTTTATGAAACAAAATAGCTTGCAAATAAAGAATGTGTGTGTTCTACTCTAAGGGAAAGTGCAATGACCATTATGAAGACAAGTTTTCTCGGAAAAGAGGCAAAAAATGCAATTTTTTATAAATATAAAATTATATTATGATGATAGTTTCATCGAACTAGCATACTACACCAAATGCACATGAATTTGACAACTAAGACGATTTTTAAAAGGGATGTAAATCGAGGTCCAATCTCGGTTGGAAAAAAAATTTAAAAAAAAAAGACTTTCTAGGAATAATTTTATGCAGAGGAATCAATTGCAACCATTTTCAGAGCTTGAAAACGGAGCTTCTACGGAAGTTATGAATGTCAAATTCGGGTTCCCCGCACATTTTTACCCCAAAAATAGTCGTTTTTTGTTGCAAAAATCGCATTTTTGGCCCAATTCCTAGCTTGAACCGTATGTCAACCGTACGGTTAACCGTCAACCGTACGATCAACCGTACAGTTAGCCGTACGGTTGACAGTTGACCGTACGGTTCAAGCTAGGAATTGGGCCTTTGAGACTTTTTGCTTCAATACACAATACGCCTTCCCTGAATCAGGGAAGCGTTTTTTGTTTTTTCCAGACCCTGATTCAGGCAATTTTAGGGTATTTTATGCTATTTTTTCTACTTGTTGAAATTGTTTCACAATAAATGTTTCGATCTTCTTTTTTTGTAATAAAAACATTAGCTTTGAGTTTATCCAAAAATAGAAAACAACGATAAAATTGCCTGAATCAGAGACATAAAATTACTCCTAGAAAGTCATTTTCACACTCGGAAAATGATTGCAATCGATTCTTCGCATAAAATTACTCCTCGAAAGTCATTAAAAAAATTTTTCCGACCGAGATTGGGTCTCATCTGCACCCTAACTTGGTATTGTCAATTTTTTCAATATAAAATTTTAAAAATATTTTTTCATAAAAAGTGACCTAGAAAAAAGTTGTAGGACACATCTTTTTGGACAACTTTTGTATTCAACTTTTTTTGTAAAAGTGCCTAAAAATTGTCCAATTTCGAAAAATTAAGTTTTTTAGTGAAAGTGAAAAAACGTAATTTTTCGAAATGGGTATTATAAAAAATTTTCTAGGCACTTTTACAAAAAAAGTTGAACATAAAAGTTGTCCAAAAATATGTGCCCCACAACTTTTTCTTTATCAATTTTTATAAAAAAATATTTTCAAAATTTATGTTGAAAAAATTGAAAATACCAAGTTTCGATGGCCGCATCACTACTATATGCAGTTTCGGTAAGAGGGGGCCTTCCTCCTGACTCACTCACTCATAGACCCAAAATTGAGGGAGAACTATCTCATCGGGGGTCTCTTCCCCCTGATTCACTCACTCATGAACCCAAAATTGAGGGGGGGGAGAGGGACCATCTCATCGGGGGTCTCTTCCCCCTGACCCACTCACGTATGGACCCAAAATTGAGAGGGGAGAGGGACCATCTCATCGGGGGTCTCTTCCCCCTGACCCACTCACGTATGGACCCAAAATTGAAGGGAGATCTTCTCACCGGGGGTCTCCTCCCCCTGATTCATTCACTCATGGACCCAAAATTGAGGGGGACCATCTCATCGGAGGTCTCCTCCTCCCCCCCCCCACCTTGCCGACCTATGATATGCAGACTTTCGGCACAAACACTATACGATACAAAAGGTTATGCGGTTGAAGAGACGTAGACTTCTGACAAGAGATTTAAAGGAGCTGCGATTAAAATCAATTTTAAATCAATTTCACGCATCAAAAAGATGCACATTCACGAATAAAACCTAATGAAAAAGTTAACCACGTTCGAAGAATTATAAATAAGGTTATTTGTAGAAGTCACCAACAATGAAACGTAAATCAAGCAGTAAATTCAAATGATGAACTCATCATTTTGCAAAAATAACAAAGCTGCTAAAAATTGAGATGCGGAAGAAGTATGACCAAAGGTTGAGAACATTTCAGGGAACTTTGATCCATAGTTCACCAGAGGGTGTACAGGGTGTTTCAGATGAAACCCATATATTTTATTTTGACATAGCTTTTTTCTTGAAAAGTATTCTGAAAATCCGACTTTTGGAAAATAACAAGCTAATTTGTCCATGTTATGCATGTTTTTTGTTTTGAAAATCTTGACTTTGAGCAAAAGGTTTTCGCCTGAACTGGGATTCGAACCCGCCCCTTTATGAGCACAAAGAGAGACCTTGATTCAGGGAATGGGGTGGGTATATTAGAGCAAAAATCGAAAAAAGTTCGATTTTCAACCGGGAAACCGGCTGTATAGGGGTTTTTCTAGACGGGAAATCGATTGTGCGCGCTTCCAAATCATATAAACGCTTCCTTGACCCTGATTCAGGGAAGGAATCAGTGTATTGAAGCAAAAATCAAACATTTTCGGAGTTGTATGAGAAAACCGTCGATTCTTAGGTTTTTCTAGGCGGAGAATCGATTGCGCACATTTCCGAAGCATGAAAACGCTT
>JAQGBS010003016.1:0-12137 GCA_034698545.1 Acrobeloides obliquus
TTTTAGAAGAAAATCGGAAAAATTTTTTTTGAACGTCACTTGGTCCCCCCCAGCCGGACTAGCTCCAAAATTTTTTGAAAATTTATGCTTAAAAATGGCAAATAAAAATGTTTTGCCCTCCCCTCCTGTCGCTGACTTTTTTTGAGTCCTGGGACCTATTGCAGTTCACGGAATTTCTAATTTCCGTGAACTGCAATAGGTCACTGGAACCTGTAGTAACATTTTCAAGACCAAGTAGCTCCCCCATAGTGCCCATTAGGACAAGTAGCACCTCGTAGGCCCACATAGCGCCACACAGCTTTTCGTAGCCCTCCGGCGTGCATTATGGGCGCTATGTGGTCCTATGGCGCATTATTGGGGGTATACAGAGCAATACGAAGGGTCCGGGGTACTTCATGAGTTTACGAGCGCTAGGGGGAATACGTATCATAGGTCGGCAAGGGGCGGAGTCTCCCCCCCCCCTTGACCCACTACGCACGAGCCCAAATTTGAAGAGGGACCACGCACTCATGGCCCAAAATTGAGGGTGATCACGCATAGACCCCGCCGAACATATGAGGTGGTACATAAAAATTGGGTATCAGAAGGCTAAAAAGGTCGTTTTTTTGGTGGAGGTGGTGGGGGACCACCTCATCGGGGGTCCCCTCCCCCCACCTTGCCGACCTATGATACGTATCCATACTGATAAAAGCAGGAACGCGTCCTACAGGGGAGGCAAAAGTCCTGGTCTAAGCGGCAAAAAGTCTTGACATTTCAAAAATTTGTTTTCTCGACAATTCTGGAATAGAAAACACCTTTTCAGCGTTTTTGACAATGTCACGAATTTTGTCTGCCTAGGTCAGGACTTTTGTCCACCTAGGCCAGGACTTTTCGCTCCCCCTGTATATTTAATCCGTTTTTTAACTCATCTGAATTTTTTTAGAGAAACTCAAGACTTTTTGCACTTTCTCCGCCGAATTAAATACGATCATAGACAATGTCCAGAGAACGGCGGAGGTATATTTATAGCTAGTAGTTTATGCACAAGAAGGATGGCCGTATCCAGTATTTATTCATGGAATGGGGGGGGGGGGGTACAAGATCCTGACTTCTCGACAACCAATTTTGTACAAAAACATAAGGGAAACTATTTAAATTTTTTTGTTCATGGATGGGTACATGTACTCCCTGAACTCCCTTCGGTGCTGCATAAGTTCCACTCATGGTCATGAGGGTTTAACGGCTTAGCGTCACTTGCGCATGAAACATTGCGCACCTACATTTGCGCGTTTAACAGTTACGCACGCACGTTTGCGCATGTACATTTGCGCATGAACTTAAAAAATTGCGCAAAAGTGAATGCGAAAATATAGGTGCGCAATATTTAATGCGCAAGTGACGCCAACCCGGTTTAACCACTCTTGTCATGCTTTTTGGTGTATAAAAAATGACTTGTTTTTTTCTAGAACCCGTCGAAATCCACGTGTCAGTCGACGTAACCAACATACGATCTCTCTCGGAAGTTAACATGGTTAGTTTTTGATCTTCTATTAAACTGTAGAAATTCAATTTTTCTAGGTCTATACACTTGAACTTTTGTACCGAGAATCCTGGATTGATAGTCGACTCGATTATGACAAGTCGTTCTTCAGAAATAAGACCGAATTATCTCTTCACGAAAGCTATGCAAAGTTTTTATGGATTCCGGACACGTTTATACATAATGCGTTGACATCGCAAAATCCTGAGGAACAATCCTTTTCGCATCGGTCTCTTTTTAGATTGAGAGAAAAGGGGCACATACTATATAGTCGAAGGATTTCCGTTGTAGCCGATTGCCCAATGGATTTGTAAGTTATTTTTCGATTATTTTATATTAACGGTACCTGCAGGTAGGCCTGCCCAATCGGCCTTTTTCATGCGACCGGTCTACTGCGTTCTGCGATCTTCGTCCTGTGAGCCATAATCATAAATACATTAAAGGACTCGTAAAATATGTAGGGATTCGCAAAATTCTTAAGGACTCACAAAAGCAAAAAGGACTCCCAAAGTAAAAGAAAGAGCCATCCCCCGGGGGTATGGTCCGAGGTGAAGCAATTGAAAATTCAGAAATATGGACTATTTATACTGAAAATCGATCACGGTGATGAGAGGAACATGATGATACCATGCTCGATCCCCTAGCCTTTACCATCACGGGGATAGCGAACGAACGAACATTACAGTTTTAATAGGAAAGATTTTTTTAGAACGCTGTTTCCGTTTGATGTTCAAGTGTGTAAAATTGGTTTTGAAAGTTGTAAGCAGAGCTGAAGATGGGGTCGTAATTTTGACACTCTTTTCCAAGAGCGGTTTCATAAAGGAGGACCCTTATGATTTTGGTGTTTGACCCAAAAGTTACCCCCCCCCCCCTCTCCACATATGATCCTCCCTCATGCGACGGCTGAAATTAAGCCACAGGGGGTAGTAGAACCCCTCAAGTAATGACAGTAACTCCTGGTCCTGCACAAGGGTTACTATCATCACGTAAACTCGACCCCTCGCAAATTTTGAAAATTTGACGACCACATCTACATCTCTGGCTGTAAGCCATTGAATTATCGAAAAAGAGTCCAATATTCATTTTCAGATGGCTATACGGTCGAAAAAGTCAAATTTAAATGGGCATTGGGACAACAGATTAAAATAACGGGCCGGCCGCTAAGTTTATTTAAAATTCGACTACCAGATTTCCGCATCAAAGAAGCGTAAGTAGTATTTCATTTATTTTTTTAATATACTCGACCATCGATTTAACGGCTCCCTTTCTATCCCGACACTCGGTGAATTGAAATTTGGAAGCAAGTTTCCTTATGGATTGTCACTTGGCGTGGTCAAAATTTCAACAAAAAATTTTTTATTTCTTAAAAATACCCTACTAGGGGTAATTTTATGCGGGGAATCAATTGCATCATTCCTAAAGCGTAAAAAAAATTTCCCACACCCTTTTTCAGTCAGTTTTTGTCGTAAAATCCAGGTTTTTTGCAAATAGCACACGTTTCTTGTTAAGATGTGGCCCTTCCTTGGGGACCGTTAAATCGAGGGTTGATTGTAAGTATTCTAGCTTTGTCACAAACCAAACGAATCTTTATGCAACAGGTAAAACTTTGTTGAGAAATTTTATAGTCTATATTTTTAGGATACTATGGCCGACTCCATATTTGTTTCGTATTCACTCGAAATGCAGGATTTTGCTTTGTACAAGTATAGATTTTTAGATTTAAAAAATTAAATGTTTGTTTTATTGAAATATCGTGACGTTGTGAAAAGGGTGAAAAAAATTTGCATGATCCTGATGGGGTCGATGTATTGGGTTTTCGTGTCGAAGCTCTGTCTTTTTTGAAAAAGGATGATTTTTTAAAAGTCGCATGGAGCATTGTTTGTAGAATCCGGAAAAATTTTATATCTCCTTATATATAAAAATTTCAGCTCATAATCCCATCGGCTGCGGTTGTGATAACTTCTTGGGTAGCTTTATGGATGGGAAGTGAAACTCAATTCCAAGACATGATTGCTCTTATGCTTGCAATAATTTTCCTAATTTTCGCCTACAATGAAACCATGCCACGAGTTAGTTACATCAAAGCTATGGATGTTTATCTAGGTGTATGCTTTGTGGTCGTTTTTTTAGCTTTGGTAAAGTTGACCGTCATTAAATATATGAGACAGAAGTTAAGAGCTACAAGGTTAGCCAACAGGGTTGCCGTTTTTTGAAATTTGCATAAAAATCATTTAATGGTAGAAGCCATGGAGTAAATAATTTTCAGAGGACTTTACGAAACCCTGTGTTCAACAATGATGAAAAATATCATTATTCGATGTTTTTCCCCCACTTTGGACAGTCGTGTAACCCATGGTTTCTACCGATAGACGATTTTTATGCAAATTTCAAAAAACGGCAACCCGTTAGTCATGAAATATACTTTCAAATTCGTATTTTTTTAGTGATAGTTCTGGTGGAAACGGGCTTTTACAAATACAAGAAACTTCGATTGTTAATCATAATATGAACGAGTACACCTCGGTGCCAATCGAGCCGATTTTAGAAAACCAAGTGAATTTATTTCCAGAAGATGTAAAAAGTAGAAATTTCGAGAAATTTATCCCAAGATTGGAAGTCACGAAGAGGGGTTTTAAATTATGTCATTGGTTGTCGCAGGTAACCATATTCTAGAATGTTTAGCGTCGTTAAAAAATTTTTTAGATGATAATCTTTTTCGGATTTTTGATCTTTTGTTTATTCTACTTCATAGTATACCCAAATGTGCATTTTGAACCAGTAGATCCAGATTGTTTAAAGGAGAACGCCGAGTGGTCCGCTGAGATCCCTTAATCGATTTTTTTTGTTTTTTTAACACTTTTACTCAGGGTCCGAAAATGGGTCCCGCGTTTTCGGAGTTTTTGTTTTGAAGTCTGCTATAAAAGAATTTCCTGAACAACCTAGGTGGCCTGAATGTGGGAATAATACAGTAGCTGAAAACAGTCTTTTCTTCTAATGAAAAAAACTTCATTTTTTACATTTATTGAAAAATGTTGTGCCACTGAAGCGAGTGGAAGGGAGAATAACGAAGGAAGTTTACCGAGATCTGTTGAGAACAAATCTACTGCCCTACTGGAAGAGAAATCGTGCTCGATTTGACGAATTCCAACAAGACAATGACCCCAAGCATGCGTCGAAGGTTCCCTAGGTTGTTCAGAAAATTCTTTTTGTAGCAGACTTCAAAGAAAACGCGGGGCCCACTGCTTTTACATATATTTTTTGATTAATTTTATTCGATAAAATAATCTTGTTTCGATAAAAAAAACAATTATTAACCAAATCTGTGAAACAATAATTTTTTTATGAAACAATAATAAACTTTATTATCAAATATATTTGCAAATCAAAAAATATTCACAAATATTTCATTTGCAATTTCCGTTTCAATATACAACCTCCTGAATCAAGGTAGAAACAATTTTTCATACAAAATTAAAGCTACCATTGTATTCTCCATAGTAGAAAACCTCCTTGTACAACAAATCATCCAATTCTACCTAATTTTTTATAAAATTTTCGATTTCGAAATTTTAAGGGGCTTTTATGATCATCCCCTCCCCCGCAGTTTGGCGACCTTTTTTTTAAAAGGGAGTCCCCCGGCGTCGGGGACCGATGACCTACCTCCCTCTCTTTCCACCTCATGACCTACCCCCTCCCTACCCCCCCCCGGTAGAATTTTACCGGGGTTGTGCAACTGTGTTCGGAAGTCGATGATTGTAAAAGTACATCTTTCATAATTCCTTTTTCTTTGATTTTATAAAAAATTTTTCTCGAACTACTAGCACTCGTGTACCTCGTTTTAATAGAGTCTCGCTGAAATTATCTTTGTAATAAGGAAGTTGATTATAAATTAACTAGTTTTTTTAAGATGAAGAAATACCAATCATCATAATTACACAACCATCTTTTTTTATTATCATGAATTCATACTTTTCATTAATAACATCAATTTACTACTCTCACAAGACTAAAGTTCAAGTAAATTCGTAGAGTGAGGTGATCTGAATCAACCGCATAACAAAGGATGTTTATTCCCAATTTTCAAACTAGTTTTATCGGACCTTTATTTGTTGAAATGAAAAAGGCGTCAAGATTTGATCGTAATTAAAATTACAAAAACCAATTATAAGTGCAAACTTTTTAATAGTACAATGAAAAAAGTGAAGATGTTTTTTCCTGGTTTATAGAACTTTTCGCCGCACCCTATACTCTATACAGAGGTGAAGCAAGGGCGGCTCTTTGTAGGGAGTTGGGGCACATGGGTTCTTCCCACCCCATTTCGGCCGAAAACATGTAAAAATTAAAGGACCACCTCTTATGTTTTGGTAGATCGAAGGTCGGTCAAATTTGTGTCCCCCCCCCTCGTTGCAAAAGTCCAGAGCCACCGTTGGGGTGAAATAAAAAAAAACATTTTCAGTGCAGAAAAATATAAATGAAAAAAAAGAGAGGGTTCGAAAAAATTAGATATCGATTGACATACATGCTTCGTATTTGTTTAATTCTTCTTTTTTCTTATAATACGAATACGCCATACGAATAATCGACCAAAACCAGATTTTTGTGAGGATAGTGCATGCTAAGAGTATTTGTTGTTTGTAATCATCCCCTCCTAAAAATTTTTTATTAGATCCTAAATCGAACGCCGCTCACCGTTTGATATACCTCAACCCAAGTGGAGGGCTCCTTTGTCCCCCCTCCCCCCCCCCCCCATCCAGTGGAAACGTTCTTTCCATAGCAAGTGGATTTTGGCAAGGAAAGTTCGAATCCAACTTTCCTTACAGTCTGGACCTTGGTTGATCTAACCCCGAGTTGATCAGGGCCGCTTTCCGCCCTGCATTTAATAATTCAGGCCGTCAAAATCCCTATCAGTCCGGACCCGGGTTGGGCCATATCGAGGCCAATCTGAACCGCCTGTCAACCCTTAAAATTTTTTCTTATACCTGAACCAATTCCAGAGATTAGAAAAATAGGCTTTGTTAATTTAGTCAGCTCTCCGAAAAACGTTGCTCCTAGACAAGCGATTTCAAAACTCTAAATTCCGCATTTATAAACAAAGAAGAAACTTCTTACTTTGATGATAAGATATGGAACAAATGGCGAAGATTTTTCCTTTTCAATCCCATAAAAAACTAGAGCATGAAAGATCATTCCAAATGTAGCCAATATACCAACAATGCACGTAGTGGCAATGTCCAACGCTGATAACGGGGTCATTTGAATGTCTCCAAATTCTTCAAGGAGGGGATCAGCACCAATTTTTGGCTTGGTTATTTTGATAACCATTAAGATGACAATACATGCATTGAATAGTGTGCCAAGAATGGCTATAACTCTGGCGCCGTACTAAAAATATATGATGTTACCATTTAAAGTTGTAGAAAGTCTATAATACCGTGACATGGGCAAGGCAGCATCCCATATATTCATCTCTCAAGCGACGTTTTACTTCTTTCTTAATAAAAGTATCCACTTGGCTATTATAGGCAATTTCTTTCATTTTTCGTGCTAGAAAAAATTTTTGTCGTCAAGAGGAATCGAACCCTTGATTACAAAAGGAAGTTCACAACGCTATCCACTGCGCTATGAAGGTCATTTTATGTATAGGATTAAAATTTATTCACCTACAAGAGCTATAATATTAAAAACACATTTTTGGCTCTATCTCCTCATATGAGTGTCAATAGAAAAAAAGGTTGGCGGGGTTTTAGTACTCATAGCATGGGTAAAACATATATTTGAAAAAAATCGAAGAGGTCGATAACTTCCCTTGTGAGAGACGAAGCTGGCGTCCGGGGGGGGGGCAAACCCCGCAATAAAGGACCAGTCCAGTAAGTTACAATCATATTTAAAAAATGATATATTCGGAAAGATCATGAAAAATGGAACATTTTTTGTTTTTACGGCATATTCTGAATCGTTGTAGTTTTCGATGATAATTGCGTTTGAAAATTTTGAATTTGTTGCAAGCTCTTCGTTGTAATACACAAAATTTTTTGTTTGTGTATTACAACGAAGAGCTTGTAACAAATTCAAAATTTTCAAACGCAATTATCTCAAAAACTACAATGATTCAGAACATGCCGTAAAAACAAAAAATGCTCAATTTTTCATGATCTTTCCGAATATACCATTTTTCATATGGTTGTAACTTATTGGGCTGGTCCTTTAAGAGCCGAGTCTCACAACAAAGAACCAACTTCCACCCCAGAACCGAATTTGGTCTCGCCACCCATTTTGATATAAAAACATGTATTAGATAATTATTTTTTTATCAAAAATGGTCCGCCCTAAAATTACATACTTACAGTCTTGTTTCTTTGATAGTCTTATGTCTTGTTTTTTTTTCGAGGGCTAAACTAAAAGTACATACGCTCATGAATGCATGTTCATGTATGTTCGCTTGTATTTTCGGTATATTCGCTTGCATTTTCGGATTTTTCATTAGAAGGGGCGTTTTCATCTACGTATATTTTAGATACAATTGCATCAAACGTTACTACAAAAACAACTTTTTTCTACACATTTTCAGCTTTATAATCTCCAATTTTTTGGCAAAATAATTATATTGTGAAGTTGACCGCCCAAGTGCACCTATGTCTATAGTCAAAATCGAAGCTGGCGAGCCAAACACGAAGCCGCTACTGCGAAAAATTACACATGGAAAATCAGTTGATGTCGAAGATGAATATGATTTGTTCAAAAGCGTATGTTTTATAAAAAACTTTGAGCGCAGCTTGGAATCGAACCTGAAGGAAATTGCCACAAGTGTCTTAGCCACTCGGCTACGTGGGTCTACTTTTTTATTCATTAAATTCCAACTTACATAAAACATGAGGGGATAAAAAAGGGGCTACGAGCCGATCAGGGCGCCCGAATTCATTGAACGAGCCGCCCAGGCCCACAGACCTGCCCAACGGGAACGTTCAGCCCCACGGACGGGTCCAAAGACCCATCTTCGGCCTAGGTCTAGATAATGAATTATGATTTTGATCATGACAGTATATGATTTTAGATCGACCCAAACAATAATGGCTTCATTCATTCAAAGGATTTAATTGAGGCTATTTCAATTTCTACCGACTTATTCGGACTGACTCGAGAACAAGCCGAAGAATTAGTTCGCGACATTGATGCCAATAAGGATGACAAAATCGATTTCCCCGAGTTTTGTACACTTGTAAGCTATTAGACAGTGTTGAAAAGTTTCGAAATTTTATAGATGGCTAAAGCCAAACACATGCATATGCGTCGGATTGTTCTCTATGCAGCACAGTCTGTATTGGGAAGAAATCAACAGGCTGAAGTGTTTCGCTATATCACACCGTACCATAACTGCTCGCCACCACCAGTTTTTATCATCGTTGTCTCGATCATTCAAATTGCGATATATGCATACTTTAGAACTTCGATTTACGATTTGGATCAATCTGGTTATCCAGGATTCTATCGTAGGAGATTTTCTCCTTGGGATGACGACGATTCCGTCTCTTATAAGAGCAGTTGGAGCATACGTATGTACTGTGACTATGTTATTGATAGGGATACGATAGCTACAAACAGTTACACAAAATGTCAATTATATCATAAGTTGACCGATAACCCGAAACATCCATGGGAGATATGGCGAGCATTTACTGCTGTTTTTCTTCATGCAAAGTATTTTATTTAATGAGTTTTATACGAACAGTGTTGTATTCGTTTACACAAACAAAATCGCTTCAAACTAACTTTTCCAGTACACTAATAATAGTTCCGGGATGGGCACAAAAACAAAGATGTAGCCCATGTCAAGGGCTATCATATGCCACCAACCGATTTTTAATCCATAAGTGCATCCTTGAAGTATTCGGGACTAAGAATTAAATAAACATATGATTACACGATCGGAGCAGCGATATCGTTCTATAGTCTCCCTAATTTTCATCGCAAAATCATCACTGGGGTTTTCTTATAAGAGAAATCGATTACGCATACTCACGAACCGTGAAAACGATTCCTTGGCCAAGGTTGGCTCTGGAGTTCTGATATGGGGGGGGGAACAACCAAATGAGGGGAAGCACATTATGTCGGTTAAAAAAAATTAAAATTTTAGTATTATGCATCTAATCGGAAATCTGTCGATACAAATTTTATTGGGAATACCTCTTGAGTTGGTGCACAAAGCTAAACGCATTGCACCTATTTATTTTCTTGGGGCATTATTAGGTAAGTTGGAAGAAAAAAACTGTATTCAAAATCTAGGACATTTTATGTTCTTGGCATCGAAGCCTGATACCACATGGGCAGTAGGTGCTTCAGGCGCTGTCTTCGCGCTGGTCGGAGCACACGTTGCTAATACTGCTATCAATTGGTCGGAAATGCGATTTCAATGGCTTCGAATGATTTTTTCTATATTGATCGTGCTCAGAGTTTTGGACGAAGTTGCCATGAATTTCATCGGATTTAGTACTGGGGTAAAAAACTTTAAAAAAATATATAATCTCGCTTAGGTGGGACATCTATGTCACTTAGGTGGCTTTATTGGTGGATTTTTGATGGGAATTGCACTACTTCGAAACATTCGTATTCATAGATGGGAACGAGTTGCCAAGTAAGATGCTAACATGCTCATGGGTTCTCACATCACAGGGAACACTGTTCGGGGAGGGGCGCTATCAGGGGGCCACTCATGGGTACGCAGGGGCATAGTCAGAAAAGGGGGAACTCTCTTTGTAAGTAGGGAGAGGGGGGAACTTTCGGGAAAACATCATTTTTACGCATAAACTTTTGGCAAATGGGGGAACTCCCCCGAATTCCTCCCCCCCTAAATACGCCACTGGGGGTACACCTCAAGTAGTTTCATGTAATTAAGTTTATAATGAATAAAATAGGATTGCATCGGTTGCTATATTTATTCTACTTAATGCCGTATGCATTGGTATGATGATCTATAATAGTGAACCAAAACTTGAAGATTCAAAACCGGTATTTGAGCCTGCAGTGACGGAAGCCCCTGAAGTCGCTGGTAAGGAAGCTATCTTTTTCTTAAAGGATCAGTCCAGTCAGTTACAATCATATGAAAAAATGATATATTCAAAAAGATCAAGGAGCATAATAAATAATATTTAGACGGACCTTGTGAAATTGGCTGGCGATATTTCAATCAAACAAATTCGTGCTACCATGTAATTTTTTACATTTCCCTATTAAAAATAGTACAAGTTTCCTTATTCATAGGGAGGGGTACCGACCGTAGAAATAAAAATTGATCTAAACGGCTTCTTATCAGCCTATCAATGGCTACTTTTCAACTCTAGTTTTAAATGGCATTTATAAAAAATTTAGAAAGGCCGTATTAAGCAATATTGGGTGGAGTCTAGAGAATATTGCAAAGCCCGTGGAAGTGATCTGACATCGATCCACAGTGAAGAAGAAAACAATTTTGTAGCGGGTAAATAAAACATTTACAGTTGTAAAATTTGGGGTTTTCCAGGGGCCTAATGTCGGAGTGCAACTATCTGAGCGCAAAAGTCTCTCACCCCTACTTATTACTATACACTCAATGAATCAAAATTTGCATGTTTTTTCAATCCCCTATAATGACCCCTCCTCCTACCACCCAGAGGATTGTTACTATAGAGAGGTTTAACTGCATTGACTTCATTATTGATTTAGAAATCGCAGCGCCACACGATACTCCATACATCTGGATTGGATTACACCGAATTACTGATCAAGTTGACAAGGAATCAGATGAAGATTCAGATGAAGATTCGTCTGAAGGTTCGTCTGAAGATGTTGACACGGCTAGCCTCAATGGAACCTCCTCTCTTCCAAGCCTCCTCAACTCAACTTCCGAACCTCCTCAATGGAAATGGTCGGATGGTACAAATTTTGATTTCGATTTTTGGTATCCCAGTGAACCGGGTCCGAAATATGGAGAAAATTGCGTGGAAATTCGGGCGTGGAAAGATTCTCAACAATGGAATGATGTAGGATGTGGTGAAGGAACACGAAAATTTGTTTGCAAAAAAAAATTGATAGAATAACTCAATAGAGACAACAACACAGACCAATAGATAAAAAATGCCTATAGTCCGTTTCAGCGCTAAATGAAAAAAATCGTCTGGCGCTATTTAAAAGCTGAAGTTCTAGACGTCTGATCTGGCGAGTTAAGCAACACTAAGACAGTCAGATTCACTCCCACTTTGCGTTGAAACTCGGCTCAAAAAAATGTTTTTACATATTTTCACTTTACGATTTACCGGCATGGACGGGTTAAAATTAGACTAGACTTTTTGTTATTTAGCAATGATCGGACTATAACAATTTGTTAAGATTTTACAATGTTTTAATCTCTTCATTGTTCCTTTTTTTAATTTTTCTCAATTCTCTTATACTGAAAATGGCCAACAATCATCATTTTTCATGAATAAATTCAATTTTAAAGGAACAGTTCAGTAAGTTAAAATCATATAAAAATGATATATCTTATAATATTAAACGAGAAATGTCTGTCTGTTTGTCTGTCTGTTTGTGTCACCGAATTTTGTAACCTTAAGTGCAGTCCCGTTACGACTTAGATTTTTGGAAAGAGCTC
>JAQGBS010003017.1:0-12136 GCA_034698545.1 Acrobeloides obliquus
ATTTTTGCATCAATTTTTTAAATTTTCATAAAATGAACATTGTAGCAATTGTTTATAGCTAAATGAGACGAACAAAAGGACACCAAACTTATCCAATTTGAACATTGTTTTGGGTTATTGAAACGAAAACATAAATCAGGGTTTTACTGAATTAGTACTAGTATTCAGTAAAAAATCCATTACTTGAGCAATTATGGTATCAGCAAGTAACACAGCAGTGCTCAAATCTATTGACATACCAGCAAGTGGAGTTAGATTGGCAAATAATTCCTATATAAAAAATAGAGTTAAAATTATTTTTTAATAGTTGAGTTATTTACTTGTTTAGTAGCCAAAAATTCGTTAACTTCAGGTGTTTTCATAGCTAATCCTATTAACTCTAATCTTCTTTGACAAGGCGCTGTAAAATCTAGGTACTAAAAAATTTTATTTTAATTTTTTCATTTCTCAATGTTCATTATTCATAGCCTCCACATGGAGCAGAAGATTACTCCCTCCCTATCATCCCTACTACAATCGGTCGAAGACCATCACCCTCTCTCAGACACACACATACACTTTAAAAATCTGTCATACCGCTTCCACATTTCTTACTTTATCAAGATCTTGTGGTATAGTGTGCACCGGTATAGGGATATAATTACTAGGCCAACCATTTATATCAGGGTAGTCAAGACCTCCTACGCCCATACCAGAAAACATTCCGTTTAATTTTGAAAGTGCACTCATAATGGTTCGATTGAAATCAGTACTAAAGATATAGAGTTCTGGACTGTGAAATTGTTGGCTCAAAAGAGGGATATCGTTAATATATAATTGACGTAAGCGCGTGCCAAGTGTAAACAGCTCTTCCATGCCACCCTAAATGTTGATTATATAGAGGTAAAAATGTTTACGTCACTGGGTCCCGGACCTATGGGTCCGGTACCCAATGGGTTCAGAACCCCAGTCGTATGTACAACAACGGAAATTTCAAATATTCCTTGATTGTGCTTATGGCCTCTGGTGACCCAAATTAGGGCCTACCAAAGTCTTTTCAAGGTAGATTAAAGTGATGTGAGTGAAGCGAGGCCAAAATGGGAGGATGAGGTAGTACAGTCCAAAAACCGTTATCATAATTGTTTAAAAACTACAAATTACCACTGTTAACTCTCCTAAACCATCGTGCCATGTATAATTTTTATAAGGATCATTTGGAAAAGTGTGAAGTGGTGTTCGTTGACCGTGCCTCCAAATCTTAAAAAAAATATAGGAGTTTTAAATTTGTTTCACCCATACCGTATGAACCAATAACAGCTCATCTGCACTAACAAGAATATTTATGAAGCATGATAAGCCTACCATTTGTATTAAACATTTAATCATTTTTTTAAATCAAACAAAAATAAGGAATTAAATTAGAAATAAATTCGACTAGCCAACAATAGTGATAACATTGATAATACTAATATATAACAAGGAAGTAACTAATAAAATTACTTTATTATCATCTAGAGGTGTGCATGGGCCAGGCCTAGGCTGGAATGGTCTTATCACTTTTTGGCGACCCAGTGCAAAGTGGAAGTCTGCTGGATTCAAATAACGATAAACTATCAGGTTCAAACAGTGGTGTAACCACAGAGGGAGAGGTGCAAGTGCCTCTCATTCTTCAAAAAATTAAAAAATTTTCCTAAGAGTTTCCCTATGTTCTCCGATTTTGAAAAATTTTGAACACAAATAAATCATGCTTTTCGTGTCATTACTCGCGTTGGTTTGAATTTGAATAGAAAAAGAAGATAGGGCGATAGTATTGCAACAATTGATAAAAGATTGAGAAATGAGAAACAATTGAGAAAAACAAAAGAAAGATCATGACAACGCTTAGCCAGTGCCGTACCCAGGGGGAGAGTAAGTAGGGTAATTACCCCGTAAAATTTTCAAAAAAAGCGGAGGCTAGTATTCAAAATTCTTAATGGTCCCCATTAGCGACATTTTTTGGTCACTAAGATAGCGCGGCAACAAAAAAAATTTCCATTCCCACCCCGACCTGGACCAATCTAAAAATACTGGATTGACCAGGCCTGAGAAAAATTGAGCGGCCCGAGGGCAGGTCAACTGTTGTCGGACTGACTTGGCCTAGGCTAGGCTTGTCCTCGGTCCTACACACCTCTACTATCAACTAACAATATCTATATACTTTGATGTTTTTTTCACGACTTTGATTGAAAAGACAATTCTTTATTAGAAATTAACTTTGACAGAAAAAAATAGTTTATGAATTTGATAGGCATAACAAATTTATGAGGTTCTTATGTAAAAATATGCATAGGATTATGCAAATTTATTTAAATTTGGATAGTTGAGATTAAAAGTTCGGGATCTGTTATCGAAAAATCTAGCCAATTCTATAATAAAAAACATTGCATAACATCAGGGTCGTAAATTTGGTTCATATTTGGTAAAAAATAAAGGGGAAAAGTAAAACTTGAATATTTTTACTGCGGGAGTCGATTTTTGGACCCCCTGCCAGTGCCCAATATTTTTTCATGGAGGGGGAAAGGGGTCTATGAGATAAATCTATGGGTCGAATAAAACGACACTAAAATTATCTATTTTGAACATTGATTTGGGTTATTGAAGCGAAAACATGAATCAGAAATTTCGTTTCAATAACCCAAAACAATATTCAAATTTTGCCTTGGCTGTCCTTAAATTACGTTTGCAAAAAATTGGATTTTAGACCCCTCCGTTAATTTTTTTCCTTAGAAAAATCTTAAAATTTTAATGGAGCGTTAGATTTTTAGAGACCCACATCCTCCCCCCTCTTGGCAAACGTAATTTAAGGACAGCCCTCAAGGGCAAAAAAAATGAAAAAATTTTTTGCTTCCGATATTTTTTGCGTCATACGTCTTCTATCATTGTTCCCTACAACTTTTGTAATAACATTCTGTGTTTAAATCAAGCGTTTCAGAGAACATCCATGAACACACAGACTTGCACATTTAATGTAGTAGGGTATCTCACTTGTATTAACAGTTCATAGTTGCCTCAAGCTACACTTACAAAAAATGTCACTTCAAATCGATTTATTGTACCATTTCAACTTAGTTTATCTTTTTCTTTATTTAATATATAAAGTGATCGTTCAGGCGCCCCAACAAAAGGCGATTTTTGAGAGATTTTTTCAAAGTTTTTAATTTTTACCAAATTAACACTATAGAGGGTTTTTCTATGCGAGGAATCGATTGTTCGCATTTCTGGGCTTTAAAAACGCTTTCCTGACCCTAAATTAGCTTATTCTCGCTTCAATACACATCCCTGAATCAGGGAGGTGTTTTCAGGGTCCGACAATGCTCGCAATCGATCTCTCGAATAAAAAACTTCCTATAGGTAAGGTATCAGATTGCAATGATAACGTTACAACTGCAACGTTCAGTTAGGTTTTGCAACGTCAACTGAAAAAGTCTAGTAATAAATCGATGAGCCGGGGTTTATCTTGCTAGGAAAAATCGTTTTCGACGAAATTTTTTTTAAGAGATGATAAACAGTACTCAGAAAGAGGAGGGTGAAGTTAACTTTTTGGATAGAGCATGTTTTCGTGTCGATAATCAATTTTTTTCAACTCTGGGCATGTTGAAAATGAAAAAAGTTGCCATATCCCACCCAATTCAGCACAGATTCGCCTGTTTACACTTCTATGGGGATTTTCCAACACGGGAAATCGGTTCCCGGTGGAATTGGGCGAAAAAATTTCCCTGATTACCTAGACCCCTACACTCCAAAATCGATTTTTTCGCCAAAACACTCCCTTTCTGAACTTTTCACAAAAAATAACACTGGGAATCGATTCTGAAAACCCCGGAAACACTTTACTTCCCTCTTCGGACACAACCCTGCGAGAATTTTTTTTGCAATTTTCGTAGGGTTTTGGAGAGGGAAGTAAAGTATTTCTGAGGGTTTTTCGGGGAACCGATTCCCAGTGTTATTTTTTCGGTGAAAAGTCCAAGAAAGGAGTGTTTTGGCGAAAAAATCGATTTTGGAGTGTAGGGGTCTAGATAATCAGGGAAATGTCTTTGATTCAATTCCACCGGGAATCGATTCCTCGTGTTAGAAAACCCCTGTAGAATTGTAAACAGGCGAATCTGCGCTAAATTGGACGGAGATATGGCAATTTTTTTCATTTCCAGCATGTCCAGATTGAAAAAAGTTGATTATCAACACGAAAACATGCTCTATCCAAAAAGTTAACTTCACCCTCCTCTTTCTGAGTACGTTTGTAAACAAGCATCTGGCAAAGTTACCTAGGATTATTTTATTGAAAATTAAAAAACTTGAACAATCGCAAAATTGCTGGGGCACCTATTACTTGTTATTGGATTTTTAATAAAAAATAATTTAAAAAATTTAATTTAGATAAAAGATCTAAATTTTAGACGCATTTTAAAAATGTCTAAAATTAATAAAAAGAAGCAGAAAAAGTCCAAAAGGGATAAGTCGGGAAGAAAAATCTATTTACGATATAGTCCACATGCTGCTGAAATCCGTGCTTTAAAAAATGAGGTATTTTTTACAAACTATATATATTGGGTTGTTTCATAAGTAATTTCAGCCCAAAAAATACATCGAAAATCGTCATTTTTCGCTCGTTTTCGATGAAATTTTTTTTAGTAGTGGGTAAGAGTGTATGCTGAATATGATCCAATCGGTCTTTGAGAGAATAAGTCATATTTTCGTGTCAATACACTGACTCTTTCAAAAAAATTGGGGTTTTTCAATGTATCTTAAAGTTACAATGTTGATATTTAAAAAAATTAATTTAGGCAATAATTCCTGATTTACTGGACCAAACTATAAGCAATTCACCAACAAAAGAAACTTTGATATATCCTTCAAATAGGCTTACTACACAAGTTGAGAATGAGTGTTTAAAATTGGCTAAGCGCTTAGTAGAAGAAAGGAAAGAAGAGTCGAGTCAACCTGGAAAACTTTTGGAAAACGATATAGTTTTTCGCATTTATACGAAGGATAGAACAATTTCTATATTAAAGAGGGTTAATAGTGATAACCTAGAAAAATGCAAGGCTCTATCAAAAGAATTCCAAAGGTATATTTTTTACTTTCCTGATTACAAATGCAAACGGCGTGAGAAAAATATTCCAAAATTTTGATGTCCCTTCTTGGTATTCCCATGATGCTCATACTCAAAGCGAGAATACTATTGTTCAATAAATAACGAGCATTTGCAGATACAATAGATTCTTTATAAAGATGTCACGTATCCCGAAAATTGCACAAAAGTTACATTTGCAATGTCCAAAATTGGTGCCCCGGTAAGGCGATAGGACAATTTATCACAAAGCGCCAAAGGTCGTGGGACCGAAATTCAAATCTCGGAAGAATTTAAACTTTTCCGATTTTCAAAAAATTTTTAGTATATTTTTGAGTGTAGATCATTTTCCTGTTATTATTTTTCAAATAATGTCGTTTTGATATGTATAGAACGGATTCAATCACGCCGGCAACATACGTTTTGCCTGTTCAAAAATAGACATTAAACTTGGTACATTTAGTTCAATATACAGAGTGGGCTTTAATTTTCCCGGTTACTTTGAAATTTTATAACATACAACATAAAACAATACAAAACAACAAAAATTATTCAAAATATCCACCCTTAATTTCGATACATTTTTAATCGTTTCGGGAGGTCATCGACAATCTTATTCAGCCACTCCAGCGTTTTTTCTTCATCCCAGGCCTTCATCAAAGCTCGCTTTAACGATTTAACTGTCTTGTATGTTCTTTGAATAGGCTATTGCTTCCAGACTACTTCATGCCGAATAATCCATCGCATTCAATTCCAAAGAATTAGTCCAGCCCACTTCGTTCGAGAACGAAATGAAATTTCCGTTTTGTCACATATCGAGGGGTCGTTATATCCTCTCCGGAATTCATCCGCATTCTTTAGAGCTCTGGCAGTTTACCATATCCCCGGAAGTGACTATCACGATCTGACACGTAAGCGTTTATCACTTGCGTCGACTTAGACTTTCGACCTGAAGAGTGAAAGAGACGTTCATCAACATTTTTATCCGTTTCCCAAAATAGATCGTTAATGGATTTAGAATTCCTTGTCATGAGAGAAAGGGGTACAATAGCGAAAAGGAAATATTTTTCTAAATATAGTCAAAAATGAATCATTTTCTTAAATAAGTATAAATTTGGATTTAAAACACTAATTCTATATTTTTGCTTAAAGACTTATCCTTATATCGACAAATTGTTTCGTCTCTTAATCTTTTGAACTTTTTGAGAAATGCTAGAAGTTCTTGAACGACCACTTCGAGGACGATCTTCATGACTGTAGTTTCTTCCCATTTGTTCAAAGCAATTTTCGGAATCAGAGTGGGGGAGGATTCTATGCTAGGAATCGATTTCACGCACTGCCAAGCCATGAAAATGCTTCCTTGTCCCTGATTCAGGGAAGCGTTAGTGTACTGAAGTTAAAATCTCATTAGTCAGAGTCAGGGAAGTGTTTTCTCGCTTCAGGAATGTGCTCAATCGATTCTTCGCATAAAATTACCCTAGGAAAATGATTTGTAAACAAAATCCAAAATAATTTCCATGGTCCTGAATCAGGAAAGAAATCGATGTATCAAAGCGAAAATTGCCTGAATTAGGATCAGGCATAATTTTTCATGCTTCAAAAATGCGCACAATCGATTCTTTGCATAAAATTACCCACAAGAATATATTTTAAAATAAAACTACGAGACTTTCTTATCGATGCAATTTTAAAAAGCTTTTTACTTATCAAACAACCTAATACCATAAGACTAGAGTTCGTCGAATCGATATTTTACAAAATTTCAATGAAAAAATGATATTTCTTTAGGCCAGAGGACCAATTTAACCCTCGGTTCAGACTAAAAATCTAGGGTGAATTTTAAGAAAAACTTGGAGAACAGGTCTTTGGATTAAAAAACATGACCCTAGCCGATAAAAACCACCGTTTTAGCGATTTTTATCGGCTCAGTCCATATTTTTTACCCAAAGACCGTTTCTCCAAAATTTTTGCGTTTTAGTATAAAAGAAGAAAATTCGAATTTGTTGGAACAAAATTCAATGTTGATTAAAGAAAATAAAATTTTGGTAAGCTTCAAAAAATTATTCTTTTCCCCAAAATAACTTTTTTAGAAAAAGAAGATTGAAGAATTAGAGGAAAAGAAGAATATAAAAGAAAATGTAGAGATTGCAAAAATCGATAAATTTTCAAATTTTCAAAAGGTAGCCATGAGTTATTTACAGAGTGGCTAAAAAAAGATTTTTGACAAAATTTTCGCCAAAAAAATATTTATTTTTCTAAAATAACTCTATGGGCAGTTTTCTATGTAAGGAATCGATTGCGCGTATTGAAAAATCTTGAAAACGCTTCCCTAACTCCAAATCAGCCCAAAAACCATAAAAATTGCAAAAATCCATTTTTGAGCTGATTTGGGGTCAGGGAAGCGTGTTTGTTGTTTTGCCAAAACCCAAACTCCGTGATATGATACTCGTTTGAAGCGCTCGGAGAGCTGATTCGATTGGCGACATTTATTTAAATTTTGGCCCTTGCCTATACCCCTGCTTTTCGGAATTTTTTACTCGTGATAAATGTATAAAATGCTTCATGATTCAAGAATATGAATTTTTGAGTCGTTTTAGGGGTATACCAATAAGTTCCAGTGGTCAAAATTGAAAATTTTCTTCCGATTCAAGCTCCCCATGTCAAAACTTCCATGATTACAAAAATTCAAACGATTTAGATTTTTTGTTGAAAATTTGAGTTTTTTATATTATAGATCGAACTTTTTCAGCCATTACAAGTTAAGCTAGAAAGTGCATCTGACATTTCATCCAAATCAATTTTGAAGTCAGTCCAAAATAGCCCTCGTAGAAAGCAGATTGCTCTTGGCTATCCTCTAATGCGAACTAATCAAAATAAATCTGAAATGGTTACATCTGTTATGCCTGTAAACTTATTTATCTTTTTAAAATATATCTCAACAATTTTAGTATGAAAAAGCCAGAGTCATCAAAGAACAAAGAGAAAATTTACCTGCCAAAGTACCAAAATTGCAAGAAAGTGATCGGAATTTGCTTACGACTCAAAATGATACTAATGTGAAAAATGCTTGGTTAACAAGAGCACGTACGTAATCAATTTCGGAGCTACACAAAAGAGGGGGGCCACTCATGTGAAAAAAATTTCAAAATTTTTTTTCTGGAAACGACCTCTCTAGAGGTAAAAACATGCTGGGAATCCGAATTTGATAATTTCAAAACGAAAAACGCTTCCCTGATCCAGGGAAGGCCTGTGTATTTAAGCGAAAAGTCACAAAAATGCGATTTTCCTGAACCAGGGAAGCAATTTTTCGCTTCGGAAATGGCAAATTCAGATTCCCCGCGTGTTTTTACCCCTAGAGGGGCCATTTTCAGAAAAAATTTTTGAAAATTTTTTCCTGTGGGAATTTAGGAGCTACTATACGATCCCCTATTGTGTAGTAGCTCCTAAATTTCGATTATTTTAATAATATATAAACTTTTAGAAAAAACCTGGTAGATCAAGTTATGCCGTATTTACTATACAATTTTTCTATTTATGATGGGAGTAGTCCAAAAAACTGGATTTTTCGATTTTTTCAAAATTTTTCAAGTTTTTTAATCTTATAAAAAATAACTCTATATGGGGTCTATATAAGCAGGAAAACGATTGCCGCATTATCGAATTTTGGAAACGCTTTCCTGATTCAGGGAAGATGTGTGTGCGTATCGTAGAGAAAATTGGCAAAATTGGTCTTATAAAAAATAACTCTATAACTATATTTGAAAAAATCAATCTAAAATTGCAAACATCCAGTTTTTTCAACTACTCTACATTTTAACTTCCTTTTATTAATAAATATCGTTATTATATGTTATATTTCGTAAGCGATGATTATTTTGAATTGGTTGGGAAAAAAATGAACCGGTTTCGGCTTTCGACTCGGTTTCGAATCTCGTGGTTGATATCCCCTCCTCACTGGTTGATATCCCCTCCTAGAGGGCGCAAATCATGTCTTTGGCTATCTCCCTCCAATCATTTCATAATTGAAAATGCTTAGAAAATGATGATTTTTGGAGAAAAAATGATGAATTCTGAAGATCTTTGAACATTTTTTTGCGGTTCCATTTTCAAAAATTTCTTTTGTGATTCCGGTTTCAATCAAAAAATTTTTATTTAAAAAACATTTTTTACATTTTATTATTTAAAAAATAGATTATAACATTTATAAAACCAATAAAATCTCTTGTCTTGGTATTAAAATTTACAGGGTGAGCGGAAATCATCGGATCACGTTTTAAGATTTGTTTTGCCATAATTTTTCATAGGAGCAACTTTGTATATGATTTTGTTAACATTTAAAGCCCACTTCTGTAGCTTTAAAATGATACTTTTATGTATCAAAAATTATGAAAGTTTGAAATCCGCAGATATTTGTGAATCACCCTGTATTTGACAATTTACCAATTATTTGTATTAGAACTACTTGTGGCCGATCGATCGAACTTATCTATTATTCTTTCCAAACGTTTTAAACCGTAGAATCGTAAATAAGCCTTTCTCGTGATTTGACTAAAAATAAACAAATTTTGAGATAACTCTAGATTTACCTAATAATGAATAAGAATATTGAGTTACTAAACATTAATCCATCGATGATAAATGCGTCCAATGATTCCAACAAATATGACATAGCATAATTTTCGTTTTGATTATAAACCCATAGTAATGTAAGATAAATAAAATAAAGGACTTGAACGCAAAATAATGCGATACTGCACACTACAATTAATCTTGATTATTTTTAAAAATTTATCTTAATTAAAGCGCTTGTTATACTTTTCAGCGGAAAAGTATAACAAGCGCTTTAGGGGCAGTATGGAGGCGTGCGCCTCTCCACCTGAAATCATCCTAAGGTCAAAGGTGGCTCAGTAGAAACCAAAAGAAGCCTTTATGTTTTTCCATTTATATATATTTTTTTAATTTTTAACTAATTTTAAATCAATTTTGTATTTAAAAAAAATCGATTTCTTCCTTTAAAAAAGCATTTTTGGATTTCATCCCTGAAATTAGGGGCTAACGCCGATTTCTTTCAATTCATCTTAAATAAAAAAGCACGATATTAGGCTTTTCAGCCATGGTGAGAGAAGTATTATAAACAAGTCCCCAAAAGAGTCACTTAGAAGGTGGCAAAGCCATTAAAAATTTTTTGATTTCTCAAAATTTTTAACGGAAAATACATTTGATCACTCATAAATATGAGTGATCAAAAATATTTTCCGTTAAAAATTTCGAAAAATTAAAATAGCTTTTATAAAATTCTAGTTTACCTTCCTAGTGACACACTTTTTTCATGTATCTCTGAACCTTGTTTCAAATTTTACCTAACAAATGAAGTTCTATTTTACGCTTCAATTTTTGTGTATTGCTCAAATTTTTCATTGTGAGTCTATATTTAATCACGGTAGCAAATTGTAAACCGAAAGTTATGCAAGGATACAAAGGGATTGTCGTCTTCATAGGGTTAATATAAGTCTAAAGTTATTTTAACGATCCGGGTGTTAAGAGAACATTTCATGTAGGAAAACATGTACTAAAAATGAGATATTCTGAAATTTCATGATTCTTTGAGTACTTTTTGATCTAGAAAGTCAAAAAAAGATTTTTGGATAAATGTTCTTTTGCGAAAAAGTACTTGAATTTTCTGAATATAATAGCTCGGTAGAAGTTACGAATCGATAAAGCGATATTTTACTCGACTCATTGCTATTTTTGCTTGTTTTAAGAGGCGATGTCTCGAAAGTTCGAACTTTTTGGGGTTGCAGCGGCACTAGGCAAACTGAGTATGTAATATGAAATTTGGGCGCAAAGAAACTTATTTAAGTATTTGAAATGGCGTGCAAACTTAAAAAAGTCCATTTTGGCCCCTATGAATGTTGACCTTATAGGAACCTTTAGGGTATTTTTCCATTTTAGTATTTTGAGCATAACTCTTGATGGTTAAATCCAATTCCAATGATCTCGGTATCGTTGGACAGCTGGAGATGCGGGCTACAACATTTATATTAGGTGTATGGGGTCATGTTGTGGAAAAAGTGGTCGAAAACTTAGGTTTTACAATGGAAATACACGAAAATCCTGTTCCGGTTTTTGTAATAGACTTCTGGCTGTAAAGCATATACTTGGAGTGAAAAACAAGGTGGAACATGTTAGATGAAATCAACAATATCAGAAATGGTGGAAACAAAAGGTGATCAAGTTGGCATATTAGGCTTGGATATTACGCAACAATGCAAATCCCAATATTTGAATAAAGATATACAAGGAAATGATATCAAGGAAATAAGAGGTCAAATGATGAATGCTGTTATTTTTGCTTAGAAACACACGGTTGTAGAGCATATTCATGGATCGAAGATGGTGATGGCGGAACATGTTGGCTAAAATCAGTTAATGGGCCGTTTATTGATTATGGCGGAGTAAGAGTAGGTGTAATAGAAGAACCGCCTACAAAAAAATCGAAAGTTGATAATGAACAAATTGTATCTGGCCAACTTTTACAAGAAATTTATCCCGATGAAAAAAATACAAAAAAATGTTGACGCCGAATTGAAATTTCGACCCACGGAAAGCAGGATTCTTGGAAAAAATCTAATTTTCGACCATTTCTTCCACAACATGATCCCATATACTCAATATAAAAGTTATAGACCGTGTTCCCAGCTTTCTAACGACACCAAGATCATCGAAATTGGATTTAACATTCAATAAATATACTCAAAATACTAAAATGTTACCCTTCGGATATGTGGGTTCCTAAGTTTCTGAGCCATCAAAATATTTTTCGTCTTACGAGATTTGGCCCGGGACCAAGTAAAAAACAATGTAGGGGTGTTGAAAATAATTTTTAGGGCCAAACAATGATGCGGATGGGAACAAAGTTTTTTTCTAGAGACATATCTGTGAATTTTTGACCCCTCATGGAACAGGATTTTTATGTATTTCCATTGTAAAACCTAAGTTTTCGACCACTTTTTCCACAACATGACCCCATACACCTAATATAAATGTTGT
>JAQGBS010003018.1:0-12136 GCA_034698545.1 Acrobeloides obliquus
CAGCGTTGTTTTCTTAGGATGTACTCATCGGAGCGACTTTGATAGAATTCATGCAGTTGGGTGCAAATGTAATGCAAAGAAAGTGGGATGTTGTCGAAAGTGTGTCTGAAGCCATATTCATCGACATGGAAAGTTCCAGGGTTTGTGACACTAAAAATTTTTTTGAGAAGTCATTTTGCGAAAAAATCGCAAAAAATGTAAAAAAATATCGTCCCAAATGAGGCTCGAACCTAGCACTACCGCATGAAATGTCTGCCGTGTTATCACTACACCACACTACCAATTGGGATATGGTTGAAGTATTTTATGAAAAAATATTCTCTAAAGGCTTAGGCTTAAGCCCAAGCCTGAGGTTAAGCCTAAGCTTAAGTCAAAGCCTAAGTCTAGGCTTAGGCTTAAGCGTAACCTTAGGCTTAGGCTTAAGCCTAAGCCTAGGCTTAGGCTTAAGCTTAGGCTTAATCTTAGGCTTAATTTGTAAACAATATAATTGTGCAAAAAAGTGTACTTGATAAGCAAAATTAGTCATTTTCATTCCAACTAGTAGCGTGGTGCAGTGGTAGCACGGCAGAAATTGCGTGCGAAAGTGCTTGGTTCGAGTCCCGCTTGGGACGAAATGTTTTTTCATTTTATTATTCAACTTTTAGAGGAAAAAAACTAAAAATTGCACACAAATATGTACCTTTCAAAAGTAGGTAAAGTTGGGTCAGATTCTCTGGCTAGTAAAAGTAACTTTTCTACTCGATTTTCATGCTAAAAGAAAAAAATTTTTATGAAATTTTTCGTGTGTGTGTGGCAATTACAATGTCTCCTCCGAAGAGTTTCACTTGAATATTGTCACACGAGCTGTGCTCTCGGATGGGAATCCGAACACAACTCTGAAGTACAAACACATATTCCTTTTTGTACTCTTCCATTTCTTGTTCAAGTTGTTCGACTCTTCTAAAAATGTTCATCTTCATGTTAGGATTATCAAAAACTTTTACGCTTCACATCTGGGTAGCGCTGTACTCAGAAGTATATAATTACCAGCCCCAAAATTTTTTTATAACAAAATTTTTTTCCTCCATTTTTTGGGAAAAAAGGTTTTTTGAAAATCAAAAGTTTTGCCCTGCTGGGATCGAACATGGCGGTCTCGTTGCTTAACTTGCCAGATCGGACGAGCGTCTTCCTTATCAACTGCACTATGGGTCCCCCAACTTTTTTGCACTGAAACAGACTATACTTATACTCAAATCTTTACTTTGTATATTCATTGATTCGCTTCTCCGCCGTTTGACACCGCTCGTTCAGCCGCAAAATTTCGGCGTTCAGAAACTTATTTTGAGCTGCCAATGAAGGCATATTATTCGAGCCATTGGACATAGATCCGTTGAGAATCGCACTAGAATTTGATCTATGATTAGAATTCTGAATGCCATGGCGCCTTTTCATGATTAGCCAAATACACATTTTAAGTGAAAAAATTAATAACGTGGGTTATTTCATAGGACATATGTGTGTTATTAATAGGACAAATTTCGCCACGTATGAATCAATTTGTTGGAAGTCCGTTTCAGAATAAATTAGGCATCTGAGACGGCGGGAGAGATGTTTTTCAGTCAACTATTGCATAATTTAATGGTTTTTGTACTCGCATGACTGTTATGAAAGAGAACGGCGCACCAATATTCCGAAAAGGTGTAGGCAGGGGGTTCAAAAAATCGAATTTTGGCCACAAAAAAATCGATTTTATATGTCTAAAACGTCCCTTATGAGTCGATTTGCGGCATTTGTTTTTTATTTTGATCCTTGTCAACACATTTTCGAAATTTTGGTGAGGGATAAATTATTTTTCAGTCTCAAGACAAGAATAAACATGGCAATTTCTGTTTAAAAATTTTTTACAAACCTAGTTTCGCCGGCTATCTTTTTATATTTGACAATCTCCTGCTCAAGTTCATTTTTTTGTGCACTCAACAAATGGATCTTTTCTTTTTGCCGATTGTCGATCATCCGCAACAGATTCAACTCATTACAGATTTGTACGTCTGCTGATAACGAAACTTTGTCTTGGCTGTCATACGATGAAGTGGCCTCGGAAGTGGTGGTGCTCTCCTCCTCTTCTTCATCTTCTTCTCGTGAATCGGAGAGTGTACTTCTGAAAATGAGAGTGAAAATGCAAATTTTTTAGGAGGATTTATTTTGTTGACAACAACAATTTTTCCGCATGATAGAGTCGCAAAAGTGTTAAAAGTTTAATTTTTTAAAGGAACAGTCCAAATGGAAAAAAAGGTTGTTGCTCTTTTGTTAATATGGGACCATCCAATAACTAACGTTAACAAAATGCTCCAAATTTTCACATGGCATCAACTCCCCAAAAGTGGACTACTAGTCCTTTAAATTAGCTCACTTATCAGCACAATACGATGAATTGTTCATACACGGCTGATCATTCAGCCAACTGGTTATCCAATGATCTAAAACTTCTCCATTCGGTGGACCATTCGATGGAATATCCTTTATTGTTTCTAACTAAAACTTTTTTAGTAATAGTTAATAATAAAAATGAATGTTTACATTTTGGTTATTTTTGGCTATAACACATTTTGGACTACAACTTGATGAATTATGCCCATTGTTTTCGGCTTCATTGTTCGATTTTTTCCTTTGTTGAATCGAAGCTTTTGGTCGAGTTAAAACCGATGGATTAAACGATTGAACGCGTAAAACCTTTGGATTGTTTCTGCGTGGATCAACTTCATCCTCGGTGGATTCTTTGCTTTGAATGTCTAGAAAAATTTGGTTAATACATTTGTTTGCCTATAAATCAATGTGCATCAAAGATCAATAATTCTTCATTTTTGAGTCATAACACATCCACTATAGTCAAAGCCATTTTGAAAAAAATTTATCATAAAACCCAAAAGTTAGAGTTGTGTTTTTGACGTCAATTGACGTACTGGGTGTTCAATCAAGCATGAGTTCCCCAATAAGAAAATTCGATTTCTTGTCGAAGAAAAAAGATTTTTGAATATAGTCCGTTTCAGCCCCAAAAAAGCTGGACCCCAAATTCAAAGTCCAAAGTTTTTAAAAGTTAGGAGATTGGGGGGGGATAGGTGTGCAGGAACAAAAAAATGGGTACCCCAGGGGTGCCAAGACTGCTGATTTTGAGATGTCAAATTTGGCAAAATGCTGATTTTTCAGTGTCAAATCTGATTTTTGAAGTGCAAAATTTTGTCAAATTTATAAGAAATATAATGGAAAATTAGCATTTTGCTCCTAAAATCTGATTTTTGAAGTTAAATTTGCTGATTTTGAACAAATGTTCTTGGCATCCCTGAGATACTCCCTAAAACATGATAACGTAATATCTGGATGGCCCCCCCCCCAGAAGTCGAATAAGTTTCGTATTCCTTCCTTGTTGTCATAAAAACTCACATCTTGAAGGTCTTCTTTTTTGAAACGATTTAACTCGTTTTGGCCTAGAGAAGGGCAAAATAATATCATCGCTTGGCAGTGAATGACTTCGACTCCAGTTCACAATTGGCGAATCTATACTCATGTTGTCACTAATATCACGCCTTCGTTGAAGCGAGTTCAGCCAACAGCCTGCACTTTTCTCATTCTCGGCTTCAAATTCATACTTTTTTCCGGTGGCACTAAAAAAATTTTTCTCCAAAAATATTCATTAGAGGTATTTTTATGCGAGAAATCGAAAACCCTTGAAAACGCCTCCCAATCAATGAAATATACGAGTTTCGTATTTTTCAGTGGGAATCCCTACTTGAACATACAAAAATTGGGTATTTCATAGTCTGAGAAGCGTTTTCAAGATTTTTCGATGCACGCAATCGATTTCCCACATAAAAACACCCCTGAGTCATTTTGGAAGAAAAAAATTTTTTTAAATTTTCGCCAAAAAAAGACCAAATGATGATTTTTTTGGAATACCCTGTATTTGTCCAAAAAATGAGTATAAACTTAATGCTTACTGTACTATAAAACCTTTTGGGTTACCATCAATCAGAGTACAAGCCGAATTTTCCAACGAGATCACGCCGAGCTTGTCGCGCTTTTTGTCAAAATCCGATTTGTCTCGATAGTAAACGAGTTTACTCTCCATTTCATCCAGGCCAAAATACATTCGTTTCTTCGATTGAAAAAATGTTAGTGCTAAAAAATTTTAAACTTTCTTATTGGGCGTCAAAGAGCATAAATGGATAAGAGCAGTGGCGTAGGGAGAAGGATCGGCTAGGGAATACTTCCTCAAAAAAGGCTGTTTTTTCACAAAATCATAAGGGGACCATTGTGTTAAAGTGATTTGACGGACATTTGCGGATGTCCCGTTCGCAAAGTTCGTCCACCCGCAAATGTCCGTCAGCAAATGTCCCGTCCGCAAGTATCCCACCGCCGCTTACGCCACTGGGTGGAGGGGTAAGGTCTCCAAGTACGGTGGGACCCCCTATTCACCTATGATCAGGACCGTAGGAAGGAAGCCCGTTTCGGGGACGATCCTCTCCAAAATTTTGGCTAAAAACATAAAGGAGTACCATTAAGAACATTTTGCCTCTTTTGGATTTCGGGGGTGCCCCCTCTAAGTAGCTACGGGCCTGCCTATATGAGTAGGACACCAAAATTCTTATATTTTAAAAACTACCTCCAGCTTGACATTTCATATACAAAAAGCCTTCTAAAGAAAACCATTCTTCTTGACTATTGTTACACATAATTTATTCAAGACAACCTCGTCGTTGATCGGCTTTTTAGTTGTTTCAATGAATCTTCAGATGTTAGCGTTCCTCAGCTTCTAAAAAACAGAAAATTATCAAATAAAAAAATTGAAGCTATTGTGGGTCAGGGGGGTCACCCCAAGGTCAAAAATCGAAAAATTTTTTAAAATGACATATTTAGGAGTAATTTTATGCGAAAAATCGATTGCACGCATTTCCGAAGCGTAAAAACCCTTTGTTTGACCTTTAAACATCAGCAAAAAAATCGAAAAAAATGAAGTTTAAAGTCAATAAATGTGAAAATATGGGTAAAAGTACGTATATTTTTATAGGTCAAATCAAGGTTTTTACGCTTCGGGAATGCGCGCAATCAATTTTTCGCATAAAATTACCCCTAACTATGTCATTTTTTAAAAATTTTAGAAATATTTTTTCGATTTTTGACCCTGGGGTGACCCTCTACATCCACATGCGGGAAACATTTTCACACAAGCAAAAAAACGCTTCCCTGATTCAGGGAAGACGTATTATGTATTGAAGTGAAAAGTCACAAAAGTAAAAATGAATATAAGAAAAAGCGTTTGTTTTTAGTTGTATATCGTCGATATACAGCCTTTCTTGAATCTGAAGAATTTTTTAAACATTAAATTCGGATTTTCCGCACATTTTTACCCAAAAAGGGGTCGTTTTTAGGCAAAAATCGCATTTTCACAACTTTTCGCTTCAATACATAATACGCTTTCCCTGAACCAGGAAAGCGTTTTTTCGCTTCGAGAATTTCAAATTCGGATTCCCAGGATATTTTTATCACTAGAAGGGTCATTTCCAGAAAAAAATTTTTACGTGGGTGGCCCTATTGTGTACTAGCTCAGATTTTTTGCAAAAAATCCAAAAATTTGGTGAGGAGAACTCGATCCTAAAATGTCAATTCTTTCATGTGATCAAATAAATTCGAAAGAAAAAAAATTATGAACTGTATAAAAATAGCACATATAAGTTATATAAAAGTGCACGCTAGAAAATTTCATATTTGACAAAATGAGGACGACCAATTTCATGTGCGCGTGACGTATGGAATTGAATTGTACAATTTAATAGAAATGTAATAGAATCTATTAATGCGGAATCATAAATTAATTAAAACCATTGGTATATCAATTTCCATAAAAAACATATTTCATGTGCTGGTCTTCTAGATTGTACACGCGAAAAAACGCTTCCCTGATTAGGGAAAGCGTATTATGTACAGAGGTCGAAACGGGCGCAAGCCCGGCCTGTAAGACCCAGATACCGGGCTTAGGCCCGTTGAGCCCGGGCCGGGTCTAGGTCCGAATAATCCGGGCCCAACTTCGACCTCTGATTATGTATTGAAGCGAAAAGTCGCAAAATGCGATGTTTGCCTAAAAACGAGACAACATATGTTATTTTCGCATCGATATACAGCTTTTCTTGAGTCCGAGGAATTTTATCAATGTCAAATTCGGATTCCCCGAACATTTTTACCCCAAAAGAGGTCGTTTTTTTGGCGAAAATTGCATTTGTGCAATTTTTCGCTTCAATAACAATACACCTTCCCTGAATCAGGGAAGTGTTTTGTCAAATTCGGATTCCCCACATGTTTTTGCCCATAGAGTGAACATTTCCAGAAAAAATTTTTTTTCACGTGGGTGGCCCCCGGATCAGTCCGGTCGGAAAAAAAGTTGCCATGTTTTGTTGATACCGGAAAGTTCATAAAAATAGAGCATTTTTTGTTTTGACAGTAAATTCTTAGTCGTTGTCGTTTTTGAGATAATTGCGTATGAAGTTGGCGATTTTTTAAATTTTGTGTATTACCACGAAAACATGTATCTGATAGTTTTTTCTTGAATCAACAAAATCTGTATATTGAGAAGAAAATAATTGAACATTTAGAAAAAAAATAAATATAGCATTTTTTATAACTCATCGAGACGAATAAAATGGCACCAAAATTATCCAATTTGAAAATTGTTTTGGGTTATTGAAACGAAAACATGGATCAGGATTGCGCTTTAATAGCCCAAAATACTTTTCAAACTTTATAATTTTTGTGCCATTTTATTCGTCTATACGAGTTATAAAAAATGCTGTATTTATTTTTTCTAAATGTATTTTCGATTTTTCTCTTCAATACACACACTCTGATTCCCTGATTCAGGGTCAGGGAAGCGTTCGCAATCGATTCCCCGCATAAAATTAGCTCTAATAGGATGATTTTTGAAAAAAATTTCAGTTCGAAAAAATCGCCCAAATTCCGGTTTTTTATGCATCCTGTACTTCGCAAAACTCCAACGACAAAACTGGAAAGACATAAATTCGCGGTACAAAACGGAAAACCAACGCAAGGAACCGATGGAAGAACAACCAGTACAGTGCAACCGTTGCACCAAAAGCTCCGTTAAAACAACACGACGAGAAGGAAACGCAATGCGCAGAATGCAAATGCGATAAAAAAGCGACACGATAAATCGCGATAAGATTAGAAGATGGAATAAAAGATAGAAGATGGATAAGATACACCGTCAAGTATTTATCAATTAACGGCATTGGTTAAACCCATGGTGGATCCTAATCGCATAATCCCAATTCTAACGGGCACCAATTGGAGGTCTCGGTAGCACAATGGTAGTGCACTTGGACAGGAGCCTGATCCGGGTTCGAGTCCCAGTCCGAAAAACTTTTGCCAAATTTCATATTAGCAGTTTTTTTTACTAAATTTGTATCAAAATTTGTCTTCGGAATCTGCATTTCGATGCATCTAATTTTCAATTTTTTCAACTAGTGAAACGAGCTAAATTTATGGATTGGACAAAAGGAATATAGACAAACCAGCATTAAGCCAAAAATCCCAAAAGCATCTCTTCAAAAAATCCGCCAATTTGGCTCATCCCTATTGTTCTCGCATTGAAGCTTTTTTTCAATTTTATGGTCAGCCGTATGTGAGTCTGTTCAAACAGTTTCGTCCAATAAATGACGAGAAGTGCATGCACGTGCAGAAATCTCTCTCAAACATGCAATAGAAAGAAGAAGCGAACGAGAATTCAGGAGACATCACTCAATGTAGATGCATATAGATTTTGAAATTAATTCGAAGGAAGAAAAAAACAGGGATGCCATTTTTGAAGCAAAATGAGTCAGCTAGTGAAGGAAACATGTTGAAATAACAAGGTCAAGCTTTTGGTGAATGTGTCGATAGAAAATGAATCAGATGCTCAAGAAACAATTTTCTTGATGAAAGCAATATAGAGTGTGTGTGTAAAAAAAGACCAGAATTTGGGCGATTGTTTCATGTTTTTTCAAAAATTGAAAAATATGCTTTTTAGCATTTTTCAATTTTTTTTATGAATTTTTCGATTTTTTACGAATATTTCAATTTTGAGCACATTTGTCAATTTTTGGCGAATTTTTCAATTTTTACAAATTTTTTGGCAGGTAAACGGTTGCGAGCATATCCGAATCCTAAAAATACTTCCCTGACCCTGATTCAGGGTATGGAATGGGTTTATTGAAGCGAAAATTTTTTTCAAAAATGACCCTATCAGGGTTATTTTTATGAGGGCAATCGATTGCGCGCATTTCCAACGCTTCCCTGACCCTGAATCAGGGAATCGGAGTGTGTATTGAATCGAAAATCGAACATTTTTAGATTTTCTGCCTGAAAATGACTTCCTGGGGATAAATTCATGCGGGCAATCGATTGTGCGCATTCCCAAAGCTTGAAAACGCTTCTCTGTTTTAGTGAATCGGGGTGTGTATTGAAGCGATGATCAATTTTGCTATAATACATCAATTTTTCTTTGACTCAGTATCAGAGAAGCGTACCCCCAAATAGTCATTTCAGGCAGAAAATCTTAAAATTTTCGATTTTTGCTTCAACACACACTCCGATTCCCTGATTCAGGAAAGCGTTTGAAATGCGCGCAATCGATTCCCCGCATAAAATTAGCCCTAATAGGGTAATTTTTGAAAAAAATTTCAGGTCGAAAAAACATGAAAAAATCGCCCAAATTCCGGTTTTTTATACACTCTGTAAATAAAAATCTGGCCTACGAATGAGGAACGGATAAGCGCACGAATAAGATAGATGAAAATTTTTGCGAAGTTTTCTAAAAAACAAACACATTTGTTTGTGTGAAATGTAAATGTTTTTTAGGTGATTTAGAGTGAGAGAATTATGAAAATAGGTGATTATCCTCTACGTGAAAGAACAAAATAGGTCAATAAGAACAAAGCCAATAAGCATACAGCCAAGCCTCCATATAATGACACTCCCAGTGTATAAATGAAGTTCGTCAAAAATAGAAAAAATTCGTCAAAAATTGTAAAAAGTGTCAAAATACATTTTTGTCTCCAAAACAGTGGCATAGCCCGGGGGTCAATTATTAATAGAAGGTGTCAATTTTTCATCACAAATGCCTATTTTTGCCCCCAAAAATGCGTTGTTTTTTGGCGAAAAATACCATTCTGTCATTTTTTGCTCTAAAAATACAATTTTTTGATAAACGAATTACAATACCGCCCCCTCCCGTACATGTGGTCTGGCTACGCGACTGCTTAAAACATTAAAGAGGGGTATCTTTTATGGCCAGGTAGGAAATTTTTTAAGGAGAGTCAAAACTTTGCAGCAGCATCTCGGGAGAGCATTTCTAGCAGAGTTTTTTTTATCAGAATATGAGCTTCAAAATTCATAAAAAGCGTTTGGCCTAATGGCTAGGATGCTAACCATTCATGTTATTGGCACGGTTTCTACTCAACAACAAAACATTTTTTCTACGTCATAACAAAATTGTTGAAACAAACAATATATTTTTTTAGTAAAATTATTATTTTGCTCGTTTAATATTATGGGATCACGCATATCTGTATTTTTGTCAATCACGAACAAGCTATTAATACATAAAAAATATTATTTTTCCTTCTTAAAAACATATTATTAAATTTTTGATTTTGATGTTTAATTTATAAGAAATTCATGCGTTGCATTTCCGGGATATTTTAATACATGATAAGATAAACAAGAGCTGTGAAAAAATTCAAAAAATTACAAGAAAATAGATTAAAGGACCAGTCTAGTAAAAAAAGTCGCCATTTTTGTGTATATTCAGAAAGTTCATGAAAAATGGAGCATTTTTTGTTTTTACGACAAGCTCTGAATCGTTGTAGTTTTTGAGATAATTGCGTTTGAAATTTTGAATTTGTGTACATGTTTTCGTTGTAATACACAAACTCTTTTGAATTTTTTGCGGAAAAATCGATTTTTGCATCGACTTTTTAAATTTTCATATAAAAAAATTCCCTGATTCAGGGAATAGAAAAACGACCATTTTCGCTGCAGAAACCCAATTTTTTTCTTGAATTAAGGTCATGACAGCATTTTCAGGGTTCGAGAATGTCCGCACTCGATTCCCAGCATAAAATACCCCTAGAGAGGTCATTTTAGAAAAAAATTTTCGGGCATCAAAAAAATTTCGAGTATCATGTAAAAAACACAAAAAGTGATCTTTTTTTAACTCATCCTGTAGTAATAAAACTCTTCACACCAAATTCAATTCCCTTTAAAAAAGCGTAGGTGGTCACTTTATAGAGACAATAAACCGGATAAAAAAAGAGAGTCCCGTGAAAAATTTCACCCGAGCCAGCACGAACTGTATTTATTTTTCAGTTGATGATGAGGATTCTCTAACAAAAAAATTCTCCCTTGGCTCAGGTGTGCGAGCAAACGCTTTTCTCATATAGGCCATAAAAATTGAGCGACCACAATGTAAAGAGAGACTCGATTGTTTTTTGGTCTAAATATGGATCCAAATCTGTTGGAAAACAAATTTCACTCAAAATGGTGCCACACATTTAAAGGGGTCAGTCCGGTCGGACAAAAGTTGCCCTTTATTGTTGACATTCGGAAAATTTATTAAAAAACTTGAACATTTTTTACGGTACATTCTGAATCGTTGACGTTTTTGAGATAACTATATGTGGAGTTGGCGATTTAAGATTTTGCTTTTAGTATAACAAAAATGTGTACCTGGGTTTTTCTGCTAGAGTGGGGAAACCGAAATCGACAAAGGATTGATTAGGCCTGAGATTAAGCTTTTTAACCGAAGGTCATAAAAAAAGACCGAAACTGAACGATTTTTTCCCATATAAAATACGTATTTTAACCCATATTTTCACTATTTTTGGGCTAAAAAATCGAAAGTAAAATTTTTTCAATAATTTTGTTTGCCAATAAAATCCGGTGATTAGAGCGTTCGATTGAGCTATTGGGCGATGAAAACGGATTTAAACTCGATTTTTGGCGAATTTTTGAAATGTAGGAACAATAAAAAACAACCTGTACGTATACTATAAAAAACGTATTTTTCAATTTTTATGGGTCAAACAAAGGTTTAAATGCTTCGGGAATGCGCGCAATCGATTTTTCGCATAAAATTACCCCTAGATATGTCATTTTGCAACAAAAAAAATTAGGAAATTTTTTTTCGGAGATTAGGTCGTAAAAGATACCCCTTTAAAGCTTACAATTCAAGAAAATTTTTTTGATGAGTATAACGAGATCAAAAGTCAGTTTGTGAGGTACAATCAAGGAAGTCCGTTGATGACTTTTCCTATAAAAACTTTTGGAGCTACTACACAATAGGGGAGGGGCCACTCATGTGAAAATTTGTTTTTTGGAAATGACCCCTCTAGAGGTAAGAACATGCGGGAAATCCGAATTGACATTTTCGAAGAGAAAAAACGCTTTCCTGATTCAAGAAAGGCGTATTGTGTATTGAAGCGAAAAGTTGCAAAAATGCGATTTTTTTCTAAAAGCGATCCCTTTTAGGGTAAAAATGTGCGGTGAATACGAATTTGACACAAAATTCCTCGGATTCAATAAAAGCTGTATATCGACGCGAAAATTCGAGAAAATCATTTGTTAATTGGATTAAATCATTGGTTAACTTCTAATATTGCAAAAAGTTTTCGCTCCAATACATAATATGCTTTCCCTGAATCAGGGAATGTTTTTTCGCTTTGAAAATGTCAAATTCGGATTCTCCGCATGTTTTTACCCCTAGAGGGGTCATTTACAGAAAGAATTTCATATGAGTGGCCTCCTATTGTGTAGTAGCTCTAAACTTTTCAAACGAATAAAAGTCGCTAAAAATAAATTTAAAAAAATCATAATGCTTTGTTCAAATTATAAGAGATTATTAAGGCAGACATTAATATTCAATTTGCATACCATGCAAAATTAATGATGTTTACAATATTTTCTATTAAATACAGCCGAAAAAATAGATCCCTAACATCTAAACAGATTAAGATTAGCGGGGGGAAAGTGGAAAGTTTTCAAAATGATCCATTTTATTTTAAAAACATGACAAATTTATAACTGTGAAAAGATAGCCAACAAATATCCATGAGAA
>JAQGBS010003019.1:0-12135 GCA_034698545.1 Acrobeloides obliquus
TCAATTTTACAAAAACGTGACAAAAGTTACGTGACAAAAGTATGCGTGACAAAATCCGTGACAAAAGTTATAGTGCCTAAAAAACGACCGTATCTGCAGTACTGGTACATCTCATGCAGTTTTCCATGCTAAATGACGATTTAAAAGGGTTTAAGAAAAAAGCAAGCGGGCATCAGTTGGAGGTCTCGGTAGTACAATGGTAGTCCACTTGAACGGTAGGCAGGAGCCTGGTCCGGGTTCGAGTCCCGGTCGGGTCCGAAAACTTTTGCCCAATTTCAACTTTCAAAAAAGCAAACGTTTAAGAAAAAAAGGCTTAAAAATCTTAGAACTTGAGTTATTAAAAAATTTGGGATGACTAATTTTCACGCCTTCATACATCCAGTATATATTTTTTGACAGTGAATAAACAAAGACAAGTGGAAAATAAATACGCCGACTACAAAAAAATAGCTATTTAAATCTATCTCTTGTCAAAAAGTTTTAGAGTTTTTTCTGTTTTTGACAATAGACAATGTTTGAGTTAGTCGACAGTTGGTTTAAAACATGTGGTGCTAGATGGAACTTTTTTTGTTATTATAGTAAATCTAGTCTATATCCAAAAATTATCGAAAGTGATAATAAAATCAAGGTGTTTATGTGTCAAAAAATTTTCAAACTCATAAACATTGTCTAGTTCATAGATTGTGTTATAACTTGACCCATTTTACCTTTTTTTGCTTAACTTACCTTACCTAAGACTAATACACTTAGGCAAGGGGTGGGTCGACCCACCCCCATGTCGCCGCTGGGGGGTCAAATTTCGACAAACGTGTCATTTTTGGTAAAAATATACAGCAAAAAACCAAAGAGTTTTTGATGAATTTTTCGATTTTTGACAAAATTTTCAATTTTTACGAATTTTGAATTTTTACGAAATTTGCAATTTTACATGAAATTTTCAATTGTTAACGAGTTTTTCAATTTTTGGCAGCCAAAAAAGGTCATCAAACGTATCCCTTTTCGGTTTACCAGCCTACCCTTGCCCATGTATGAAGCCTAATCCTATACCTAAGCCTAACAAAGGCCACGTCCCTGACCCCCTACAAAAAATTTTTTGGTTCACCGATAAAACATTGTTTTAACTTTGAACTTATCAGCATTTTTCTGTGAATGTTTCGTGTAAATGTGTCGTTCGGATCTTCTCCTTTTTTATTCGATTTCCCTCATTTTAGACAAAAAATGGCCGAAATTAATGAGATTCAAGTCCAATACAAAGGCCAAATGTATTCCATCCCAGTCGAGAAAGACAATTCGTTGAAGCTGGAAAATGTGAAAACCATCGATGTGAATGCCGTAGGCGTTGCTCATTATAACCTCGGGTAAAAAGCGTCGTTGTATAATGAATTTTTTTTGGTTTTTAGTGATGCGTTCAGAAAGAAAGTGCTTTCGGATCCCAAAGGTTTTCTTAGAACTCGTGAAAAATGGTTGAAAAATGTCAGGGTTGTTGTCAAAGATCCAGTTACAAAGAAACCTATTGTTGTAGATGAGTGATTTTTTATTATAAATAGATATTTTTGAGAATAAATATTTCGAATATAGGCTACCATGAACAAATATATGGTGAGCAGGGCTGTCCAGAGTCGTGAAAATCTTTAAAATGATTATTTAATCACCCTATAATGTCAAACTGTCCAAAAAAGTGTCTGACATATTTTCAGGTTAATATTTGACATTTATATAAAAATGGGTTTTTAGATCGTTTTTAGGCAAAAATCGCATATTTGCGACTTTTCGCTTCAATACCCAACACGTCTTCCCTGAATCAGGGAATCGTTTTTTCGCTTTGAAAATGTAAAATTTAGCGTCTCGACCACCTGTTCGAGATGTTAGCGCGCAGCCTTACTTTTCATCTATTTTATGAATAATTGCTTTTCTAGTTTTTAATCAATTTTTTTTTACCAGTGTTAAAAGAAATCGATTTTGGTCCAAATGTAGCCTACATGCCGCGCAATTTCACATTACAAGTTCTCATATGGCCACTTATAACTCTTTTGGTCTGTGGTTTATCAATGATCACATATTTCCTCTACTTAATGGATCGTGAAATAAGAAAAATGAAACCAATTTTAACCGAAGCTACGCACCGATTACAAAGAATGCTATTTGTCTCGACATTATTGGAACATGTTGTGTGCTTGTTAGTTCTCAGTCTTCCTCTAGTATTTGTAACGTTTGCGATAGCATTCCCGATTCCATATGGAAGTCGAGTGTGCTATGTAATGTTCACGACTATGAGCTTACAAACACTCATGAGTGCCATATTTCAATGCTATTTTATTAAGCCTTTTCGGAAAGGTATACAAGAATTGATTCTTTTGAAGTTACTCAGACAATCTACCGTTCAAGAAATTTTTTTAGTACCTTCAACTCAATTGATTTCTAGGGATGCACGTGTAAATCCAATTAATTAATAAATTTTTAATTCAAAATTAAGAGACGATATCTCGAAACTTCGAAAAAATTCGATCCAAAGTGGGCGTAGTAAAAAAGTTGTTCAAAAATATTTTTAAAAAAAGGCGAGCACAATCCACAAGCAGCTTTGCAGTTACTTGTCATGAACGAGTAATTGATTAGTACTAGCACAATACCCTAGGCCTTGCGATTCTTCATCTTGGGTGTTGGTAAAAGTACATTTCGGAGCAGTTTCTGATTCAGACCACATGGAGTTGTTCATGGTACAAATTCCATTTCCTCGATAGAGCTTGAAATAGCCGGCATTGCCCCATCCTGTACCCCAAGAGTTCTTGATTGCTAATTTTATTCCAACAGACACTAGCAGGTTCTAGATTTTCAGAAAGACTGTAGCAATAGTTGAGCATGCATGGAGAATAAGACAAAATCCAGATTGTAGAATCATTTTGTTGGCAGCTCTCACAAATATAGCAGCAGTAAACTTGCTTGAGGAAATTTTGGAAAATGATCCTCACAATGACGCTAGACCTTTGATTCCCAAGCTTGTTTGGAGAGACACAATGATACGAATGTTTTTACAAACATTTTTCTTATAGTACAGTTGATTGAACTCTTGAATATCATTTCTGTTAGCATCGAGGCTTTTATATTGTCGTGTAGGGACAAATCGAACTTCAATCTTTAGGCACCGACGAACAGTCAATTTTTATTCATTTATGCAAATTTTACGGACAACTGGATATTGCTAATGTACAGCTCACCCTCAATGCCTTTTACTGGTGCCTCCTTCCGATTCTCATTCCTCATGTTAACGAATTCTTCTGACATCATGCCCGAGAAAGAAAATCATGGAAATGTTGTTCTAGGAAAAAAACGAAAAAAGTCGTACTATTACGATTTATTAACAAATAAAAGTGCAAATGAATGGTTGTTTTGCTACAATTGTCCGGAAATTAGTGGCCCCCAACTGTTCAAAACATAATGATACTATATACATACCCATGGAGAGGAAGTAAGGACGATCTCCCTATTAAACAATTCTTTTACGTAGATTTAGCATGTATCTGGGTTTCGGGATCACTAGGATTATAAACAACTCTTATATGGACACGATTCGTCCCAGATGTCTTCTTAGAAAACACGTTGAATACTTGCTTTCTAAGGTTTCTAAATTAATCCATACTATTAGAATTCTCACAAGAAATAGTCGCGAAGTGTCAATCAGGGATTGTTAATATTTCGACACAAATCGATGGATAACATGATTATAAGTGACGCTGTGTAAAAATTTCTTTCTCATACGAGGTTTAAAGTAGGTTTCAGAACATGAGAAGTGCAAAGAAATTAGTCACTATATGCAAAAAGTTAAAAACGAGACTGGGATTCGAACCCAGACTATCAGAGTTAAATGTGAAAGCGCTACCGAATGCGCCACTCGTGTCTCGAGTCATAACTTTTATTGTGTACTTGTTTTGCTTTGATTGAACTTGTTTTGTTGCTATTGGTAAAAAAAGATAGATAAAGTACACAATAAAAGTTATAAGACGATGATTCGAAGCACGAGTGGCACATTCGGTAGCGCTTTCGCCTTTGACTCTGATAGTCTGGGTTAGAATCCCAGCTTGTCCTTAACTTTTCGTAGTGACTAATTTCTTTTAAACACTTCTTATGTTCTGAGACCTATCTTAAACCTCGTATGGGAAAGAAATCTTTATACAGCGTTTCTTGTAATCATGTTATCTATCGATTAGTGTCGAAATATTAAAAATCCCTGACTGACACTTTGCGACTATTCCTTGTCATTATTTCCTTACCTATTTAACAAGAGATACATATAGGGATTATATCCCGATTCAATCAAAGCAAAACAATAAAAAATAGCACATGACAAGGTATCTGGAGGTACCCAAAAAGATATCATTGTTCCAACAATCGATTTATAAACACATATAAACATGGTTTGAAAGAATAAACGTAATTCATGGTGTCTGATTAGCTTGGTCGTAGATGTTCGAAAGTGTCTCTAAATAATCATTTTTTGACAATTAGTAGGCACGTAAGAGCTTCAGAGTGTTGGAAGTGTTCCGAGGAGCCTGGAAATCAAGGGAAGCGTCATTTTATTAAAAGGGTGACACTCTTACGTACAAAAATTGACCATTCTCTTAAAGGGGGATCCAACTTAGGGCCAGGTAGAAAATTTAAAAAATTTTTTAACAAGTGATCCTCTAGGGGTAATTTTATGCAAGGAATTGATTGCGCGCATTCCGAAACCTTAAAAACGCTTCCTTGACCCTGATTCAGGGAAGGGATCGGTGTATTGAAGCGAAAATCAAACATTTTCGGATTTTTAGGAGGAAATCATCGATTCGTAGGTTTTTCTAGGCTTGGTGAATGTTTACATGGAGGATTAGATATCCAACGGCTATAAGATATAATATTAACGCCATTGCTAACATAAATATGTCGATATAGGTAAAAACTCCCATTAAATTATAATATTCAAAGTCTGCCTCATACACGAACCATAATATATCGATAGTTAGACCCATATCGGGTAATAACATTAGGATTACAAATCCCAACGTTAAAACATATCCAAATATAAGCAAAACCTAAATTTTTGATATCATTATAGTAGTATCATAGTCTGGAATTGCCCAATTTGGCACTAGGACGAAACGTACCTTACCGATAAGTTAGGTTCTAAACATAACTTACCGGTAAGTTATGTCCGGAACCTAACTTACTTTTTTGAAAATTTTCAAAGTATAATAAAACTTTTAAGGAATTTTGATATGGGGTTTTGGACATTTTTGTAGATCTCGATGCGACCTACAAAAATGTCCAAGATCCCATGTCGAAATTCCTTAAAACAAAAAATTATTATACTTTGAAAATTTTCAAAAAAGTAGGTTAGGTTCCGGACATAGCTTACCGGTAAGTTACGTTCAGGACCTAACTTACCGGTAAGGTACGCTCTGTTCTAGTGCCTCCAATTTGGAACCGATATCTAACCTAGAGGCTACCTGTGTTAGATATGAGGCCACATGTGTTAGGTATCGCTCTATTTCAATAACACGAAAAGTTTTCAAAGAGAGAGAGCTTACCTTATAAAATGTAATTGCACTAATACTCATAAAATATTGAATATCTAACAACTTAATAAAGCGATTAATTGCTAATATTAATGTCATGGTACCCATGCCTAGCCATGTTGCAATGCCTAGCGATGAAATGATCTGAAATTCTAATTGCGTAGATAGCTAAATGATAAAACCTTGTTTAACAAGAAAGGAAAGCTTTGGTTCGAGAGCATCATTATAGCAAGAGAGCCAAAGTATGTTATAAGTTGTAAGATATCCATGATACCAAGATGGAACATTATATGGTATGAATAATGTTTTTTAAACTTGCTGCTAGTGATGAATATCTAGAAATTTTAATGAAAAAAGTGTCCTATCCTGCCCTATCCCGTATACCTTGACAATCTCGCCCAACCCTCATAAAATAGGGGTGCACCGCTCAATGCCCACAAGATTTTCAACCAACGTCGATTTTTTTAGGCGCTCAAAAACTCGACCGTCCAAATTTTTTGCGCACCGAGTAGCACCGCCCTAAAAAATTTTTAAGCGTCCTATTTATTTTTGGAAAAAAGAATATTTTTAAAATTTGTCAATCTTTTTTTGGTTGCCAACTTTCCGACCCCATTGGGAGAAGGACCAAATGAGGGTTGTGGGTTTTTTTGAAAATTCCACCTGGGGTGCTGCCCATGTATGCCCGTCGTGTCCTCTATTCTTCATCCCATCCTATCAGCCTGGCCGTCAGCCTAACTACTTAGCTTTAGATTAGTAACTTACATAGAGAACGATCATATAAGGTATAATAAAAGTGATAATTAAAATCATGAATATCGTTCCTAATATCTTATATTCCAACGGTGTGAAGGTAATCTCAGCCGAAGGATTGGCTAGATCTTCTAATATTATTTGCATAGTTGAATTCATGTAGTCAGAATTCATATCCTAATAGATAAAACTTTGTTCAGCTAAAAAATTCAGGGGCAAATATAAATGGTAATGTCACGTGGCTCAAAATCCAAAAAATTTTTTGTTCTAAATTTTTTGTGTTAAAAATGGCTCCCCTAGGGCTAAAATTAGCCGCACTCTCGCGTTCTCGTACAAAATTAGCCGCACTCTCGTAAAAAAATTTCCTTCACGTTTCGAGCAGTTCTTAGTGCCTAACACCATGTTTTTGTTTTAGCAAAAAAAGCGAAAAAACGACCACGCAGGAATGCATAAATTCCATGAAAACTACATTTTGTCGCAGGAACTTTTGATTTAGTATGTAATTTATCGAATAACATGGTGCTAGGTACCAAGAACTACTCGAAACGTGATGAAGAAAATTTTTTACGTCGCGAGAGTGCGTTTTTTGGATTTTTCAGCTAATTTTAGTAGAGCTAAATGCTTGTATACCTCAAAAATGATCAATCTCAAATAAACTCATGCTAAAGAGATGACATTTTGAAGAGGTCGAGAACTATTTAAATTTTCTGCTTGATTGACTTTTAAGGTGTAGTCTTATGATGAACTAAAGTCTTTCTTTATACTAATTAATAACATCTCTATCCACTTTTATTATTCTTAAGCATCCAATAGAAAGCAATGATATTCTTAATGGAGCTTGTTATTTTTAGATAACAATTCTAAGAATGGATGTCTTTATGGAGCTTTTTATTTTTGGATAACACTTCTATTGTTCATTTGTGTGAAAACGATTGAGTTCGATGGCATTTTATATGTCAAACCACAGAATACAATTTATTTATAAAAAGAATGATGTGCTATTTTTGGAGGAAAGGTAATTTGTGCTAATTTTATGCCAATAAGATCGAGATATATTTAAGGGCTGACAAAATGTGCCACACCATGTCACTTTCCTGAATTTTTGATACAGGAGGGTCTAGTGTGCTCGAGGCAGACTGAGGGTCTGCACTAATTCAAATGGAAGCACCAATTGCACTCTCGGCGTCGAAACGATTTTATTTTTCAGGGTCAACGAATTTTTGAATGTGGTCTTCAGCAAATTTATAGCCCACAACAAGATGAATAAAATTGCAAAAGACCATATTCGAAAATTCGTTGACCCTGAAGTTTTATGAAATCAAGTTTATTTATGACTCTGTAATTTGTGTTCATGAATCAATTATTATCTAGCTTGGTGTGGTGATCGACCACACAAGTCTAGATAAGCACCAGAGGAGGTAATGAACCATTTTAGATTTGATGAAATCGAGCGATGCCTTTGATGCCGAGTTATGCAAAAAAGTTGTGGAAACAAAATGAGATTAAAAGCTCAATTCCTAAGTTGAACCGTACGGATTCGTCAACCGTATGATTCCGTTACGGATCCGTACGGTTCCGTTACGGATCCGTCACGAATACGTACGGTTCAACTTAGGAATGCACCCAAGATAGCGCAGATGAAGTTAAGAAATGATGAGAAATCGAAGATTTCAAAAGTACAAATGGGATTCACGTATGAAGCATAAAAGGGCCTAGAAGACCACGAATTGGTCATTTTCAACAAGCGACGAAACAATGGATTGATACAACTGATGCGCGGTGATTGTTGTTGCGTGTGCCTGTTTATTCGCAATCATAGGCGTAGCCAGAATTTTGCGGCAGAGGGGGCTAATCGGCGACAGGGGGGGGGGGGCTGAACGTGTAAATTTTGTTAAAAAATGCGTTTTTTCCTTAAAAAATAGCGCTTTTCTATTAAATTTTTGGACGACAGGGGGGGAGCTAAAGCCCCCCTTGGCTACGCCTATGTGTGGTTCTATTAGATCAATTATGGTACTTTATAGAAAACAATAAAGTTTATCTTTTTATTTTGTAAATGGTTCAGAACAAAGTGCAGGCTGGCCCAAACAAGTGGGTTGTTGTGATTTTTTGGGACCTTAGAAAAATGGTCATTTTAGCTTCAACAAATGCGATTTCTCCATGAACTAGGGTCAGGGAAGCATTTTCAGGTTTCAAGAATGCGCTTAATCGATCCCATAAAATTACTGCTAGAGGGTATATTTTTAGAAAAAAATTCCTGGTCACAAAAATCAACTTCTATACAGGGGTGGCGCACAAAAATCGGACACTTAAAAAATTTTAAATATAGTTTATTTAGCAAAAAACATCAACAATAATCATTAAAATGACCTCCTTTAGCTTTAATACACTGTTTCCCAGGAAGAAATGGGCCCAGGAAGATTTGAGTGTCATAAACTTTGTGTGCAGGAACAGAATCTTGTTGAAAACACCAATATTCTTCACCAAAATGTTCTTCGTTAGGATATCTTGCAGCATTTCTCGATAAACTTATTGAGGGTGCTCATACCCCGTTGGCGCGCGCAAAAAACACTGTAAGCAACAAGTAAGCCGTTGGCGCACCAGTGCAAAAAATACTGTAAGCCGTTGGCGCAAACCGGCGTTGGCGCACGCCAATGATCGTTGGCATGCGCCAACGTAGTTTTGGCTCAAAAATATAGTTTTCTTGCAAGATTTTGTGGAATTTTGCATTTTTGGACAACTTTTGCACAAAATCCGTCATTTTTCTGACGCGCCAACGGCATTTTCTCGTGTGCCATCGGCTTTTTCACACGCGCCAACTCCTTTTTCCCGCGTGCCAACGAATTTTCTTGCTCAAATGTTCATTTTCATATAATCAAATGTTCATTTGCATATAACATTTGCGCAATAAAAATCGTTGGCACGCGGGAAAAAGGCGTTGGCGCGTGTGAAAAAGCCGATGGCACACGAGAAAATGCCTTTGGCGCACAAGAAAAATGTCGGATTTTGTGCAAAAATCTCCAGAAATTATCCAAAAATGCAATATTACACAAAATCTTGCAAGAAAACTATATTTTTAAGCCAAAACTAAACTTAATTATCGTTGATTACAGGTGTAATGTAATGCATTTCTAACATAATTAAATGTAAAGCGGAACTTGTTTTACTCAGAACCTTGTTATTTTGTCTTGCTCAGAATTTTTTCTGTTCATTTGAAAGCATGCTTAACTACTCGGCGGAAGTTTTCTACTCAACTACCCTCGTTGAAATCTATTCAATAACAGATTCTATCATGTTAGGCATCAACACTATCTCATTCGCGTTTATCTTTTATGCTATAGTATGGCATGGACAAGTTTTGGGAAACTACCGCTGGTTATTGTTAAATTTTTTCGTGAATAGCTATTTAGTGGATGTGCTATTGGCCATGGTACATCTTAATCTATTTCTTCCAGCATCCATTTATTATTTGGAAGGAATTATAGGAAGATATTTGGGCGTACAGCTAGGACTATCCATCTTTTTATCGACGATTGCAATCAAACTGTTGGGGTTCTTGGTCATCATAATATATAGACATGCTAGTCTTGTTGTAGGAAAACTAGAAGAATTTATTCTAAAACCAAGAAATTTATTTTTTATTACATGTGTGGTGCAATATCTTGTAGGATTTACTCCATTTATTGTTATGATCCTAGATGTTGAAGTAAAATTTTTGGACTCCGGTCACGGTGCACCCAAATACCGAAAAGGTGTAGGAAAGGGTCATAATTAAACAAATTGGCAGTATAACTTTTCGTACAATTGTGGTTTGTACGAACCTTTCGTACGAACTTTTCGTTGCCTGATTATCAATTATTGACACGAAAAAATTTAAACCAAAACGGATTTTATTGATAATCAGGTAACGAAAAGTTCGTACGAAAAGTACCGTACGAACCACAATTGTACGAAAAGTTATACTGCCAACAAATGACGCCAATCAAATTGGCCCGCCGAGCACTTCAAAACGGGTACCATAACATGGGGTTTTGGGAGTTTTGACCATGGCCGAGTGGTTAACGCGCTAGGTTTTACCCCATAGGGCGCGGGTTCGATCTCGCGCCCAAAATTCCTTTTTATTTTCGGTCAAAATTCATGATAATTTTTGCATAGGGGTATTTTTATGCTGGGAACACGATGGCGCTATTATTTTTCCATGAAAATTTTTGGAAAAAATTGGAAAAATTTCTTCCAAAAGTTTTCATGAAAAAATAATAGCACCATCAAATTCCCCATATAAAAATATCCCTATGCAAAAATTTTCATGAATCTTGTCAACAATATAAAAATGACTTTTAGGCGTGGGATCGAACACATGCCCTATTAGTTAAGGTATAGCACTTCATCCACTCGGTCATGAGTCAAACCCCTAAATCCACATGATATGGTACTTGTTTTGAAGCGAGCTGAGCCGATTTTTTTTAATTTTGGCCCTTGCCTGCATCTTTTTCCTCATTTTTGTGCCGTGTGATGGGCTCTGATTCGAGCCCCTGACCCAACTATGAAGTGCATCGTTTTTTAGGATGTATATGAATATGTAAATGAAAACGTACCAGCATTGAAAGGAATGAAATTTGCTGATAATGTATCCTACGTACCACGAAACATAAAATTTTATTTTGTTACAGCAACACTTGGACTTCTTCTAGTCGGGGGTATATCTGCCGGCTTTCACTATTCATTCTTAATGTACAATCAAATCAAAAAATTGAAAACCCGGATCACGCCAAATACCTTCCGGCTTCAAAAAATGCTCTTCATTTCTGTCTTAATGGAACATCTCATAAATGTTGTGCTTATAAATTTCCCACTTTTAATGCTTGCTCTAGTCTTAACGTTTCCTATACCATTTGGTAGCTATGTTTGGTATGTGATGTCTATAACGATGAGTTTTCAAACCACTATTAGTACCATTTCTCAAATTTATTTTATCAAACCTTTTCAGGAAGCTTTCAATGATTTATTTTTTGTAAAATTTTGTAAAAAATTATTTTGTAAAAAGCTCACAATTGTTACTGTTATACCGTATTCACTCTAATGGAACCTCAACTAAGAGACAAATCGAAAACTATAACCACATGTGGTTCTATTAGATCAATTATGGTACGTTATAGAAAACAATAAAGTTTACCTTTTTATTTTGTAAATGGTTCAGAACAAAGTACAGACTGGCCCAAACAAATGGATTGTTGTGATTTTTTGGGACCTTAGAAAAATGGTCATTTTAGCTTCAACAAATGCGATTTTTCCATGTAGGAAAGCATTTTCAGGTTTCGAGAATTCCCCCCGCATAAAATTACTGCTAGAGGGTATATTTTTAGAAAAAAAGTCCTGGTCACAAAAATCAAATAAAGACACAAAAATCGGACACTTAAAAAATTTTAAATATAGTTTATTTAGCAAAAAACAACAACAATAATCAATGACCTCCTTTAGCTTTAATACACTGTTTCCCAGGAAGATGTTCCCCAGGAAGAAATTGGCCCAGGAAGATTTGAGTGTCATAAACTTTATGTGCAGGAGCAGAATCTTGTTGACATCAATATTCTTCACCAAAATGTTCTTCGTTAGGATATCTTGTAGCATTTCTCGATAAACTTATTGATCAATTTTAACACCTGCTTTGCCAGACAATAACGGTGTCTTTCCATCATGCGTAATAGCTGCCCACACTATAACAGAAGCCAGCTTTTGAGTACGCTCGATAACTCGCGAGCAGTCACTTACTCAAAGATACAAAAAACTCCTATCACATCTGAAAAGGCTATTTAATATCGACCTTAAATTTGTTGATATCGAG
>JAQGBS010003020.1:0-12126 GCA_034698545.1 Acrobeloides obliquus
GTTACAAAAAAGTCAAAACAAGTTACAAAAAAAAAGTTACAAAAAAAGGTAAAAAAAGTTACAAGAAAAAATATTGTGCTAATTTAATTCGTCACCAAAAGCTTGTTGCCAAATGCTCGTTGTCAAAAGCTCTAGTACCAATGGGGGAAGTTTTAAGTGAACCCTCCCACGCAATCGAGGACCGAATCACCTTTCTCTATGAAAATTTCACTCCAAGTATATCTATTTCGCCTTTTTTGATTTCAACTCATTTGTTTTCCCTGGAACAAGCAGGAAAAAATAAATAATTCCGCTTAAACATGACACATTTAGAAATATATAAAGAACAGAATGGAGTATTAAGGCAGCGCAAAGAAAAGCGGCATTTGTTTTGTTTTTGAAGCTTCATAATTAATATCTAAAACAAAAAAACATTCAATTAATTTAAAAAATTCAATAATTTAAGACACGCTTTATTGAACACCCGAAGGTCCCAGGCAATAAGTGTTAAATGGTTCGAGCGGACTATATTTAGCGAGATTAACGCATGGGAAAGTTTTAAAAAGCCATTTCAAGTCAATCCGAGTGAGTGAAAAATTCAAAACCTTGCCCGAAGCTCAAAAAAATGATTTTACGTTGATTTTTATATTGTTCTAACTTGTCTCAAACACCCAAGTTTAATTTTTTTGCCAAATTTTCTTTCTGGACGATGTATTTCACTATGATGAACATTTCTAGCGTGTTTTTGAAAAAATCCGAGAAAATTTTCCTTGATCTCCCCAACTTGTTGCTCGTGTAACAATAGGTAAAAAGTTCTCGGATTTTTTCAAGACCACTCTAGAAATGTTCACTATGTTGAAATACATCAGCCAGAAAGACAATTTGACCGAAAACAATTGTCTAGGGTGTTTTAGACAGGTTAGAAAATTCAAAAAATCAACGTAAAATTGGGTTTTTGAGCTTCGGACAAGGTTTTGAATTTTTTAGAATCCGAATTTTGACTCGAAATAACTTTTAAAGATTTTCCTAAAACTTGAAGTCAACATCATAAATATGCTTTTGAACGGTTAATTCTTTTCATTTTTCAAATATTTCTCAAATATTTATTTGTGCAGTGAAATAAATCCAACATGTACTAATTTCGTTTCAATACACACCCTTATTTTCCTGAATCAGGGCCAAGGAAGCATTTTCACGCTTCGAGAATGCGTACAATCGATTTTTCGCATGATTTTACCCTTAATAGGGTCATTTTTGTGAAAATAAATTTTTTTCGAGATCCTATAAAGTACACGTATAAAGTACACCTCCCCCCTTTGAACACGTTAGTACATCGTTGGAACTGATGAATTTTTTCTTTTTTTCGATTTTTTGAAAAATATCAAATATAGGATTTTTGGCAAAATGGCAAATAATTGAGCAACAATTTTGAAAAAATCGTATTTCTCTAAAATTGGGGATGAAATTGATTTTTTTGAGTTTTGGTATTAAACTCAACGAGTTTTCACATTTTTGGCAAAAATTAGAATTTTGATTTTTTTTTTAAATATATTTAGCAAAAAATGACAATTTTTCGAATTTTAAGAGAGACCAAAAATTATGTACCAACTTCGTATTTGGGACCCGAAAACCAGCTTTTTTCCATTGATTTTGTTAAAAAAATTAACAAAGTTATTCAATAAAAATTACGAAGTTGCTCAATTTCTTTCAATTTAAAAAAAATTTTATACCCATTTTCTTATGACTAACTTTGTATTTGAGGTCTAAAAGTCATTTTTTGCTGAAACAACCTCGTAAATCGATCACCTCATTCTGGATGCGTGAACACCTATGCCGTCCCCCATGTCTTATTTTGAATTTTTTCCTGCCTTCGAGCGGCTTTGGAGAGGGGGACATGCCCCCCCCACCCATCTCTGGCCACGCCACTGCTACATATCTGTTTGTTTAAAGTGTTGTCTTAAAAGTAACGACATAAAAAACTAATTTATTTTCGAAATAGATTATCAACTAAACTTTATTTAATCAAGCTAATAAAAAAGAAAGAGAGAGAGTAACTCCAAATAGGGAGATTTTCGATCCGATGAAAGTCCAACGTCTAAAAAAAATCTCTTGGCCGTTATTTGGCACTATGATGATTGAGGCTGAAGTTTGTTTGCCTGGGGAAATGAGTATTGAAGAATTGAAGAGGATTGAATCTCCGAAGCTAATTTTTACGCGACTTTTTTAATTAATGATTAATCATTAAATTGTATTGAGATCGAATTTTCGAACTTTATGAGGAAAATTCTATGATGAATAGTTCAAGTGATATTTCTACATTTTGTGTTCAAATTATTCGGTCTGGAAGCTATTCAATGTACAGCATTTTCATGTTTATACCATATTCCACAATATTATGGGTACGTGAATTTTTTTAACAGGCCCAGGATTAGAATTTTTGCTAGACCCTCTCCCGTCGGCCACCCGGACCCCACCCCCGTGGACGCAGTCAGATGCTCCGGTCGACGGAGCATCTGAGGCCGAGAGGTAATTTTCCAGGAGCAATTCTCGGGCTGCAGCTTCTAAGCGGGCAGAGCTCGAAAAGTGGCTCAACTTTTTAGGAATCAGGGACCCATAGGACTTCAGACCCATGGGGCCCCAAGCTCACTTTTGGTGCCGGTCTCAAGGCTCGGACTCAGTGATCCTATGGTCCCAGGTTTGGACTCACGTGCAGGGCCGTAGGAAGCTAAAATTTCGAAAGGGTGCAAAATCTCCTTCGTTCTCAATGCTCATTTTTGCCAAAAAATCCCCTTCGCCCCTATGTTGCTTTTTTCACAACAAAGTTGGAAAAAACACAAGTGGACCATTAAGAAAAAATTGCCTATTCCGAAGGGGCACTTCCCCTGGTGCGCTCTACCAGGGGAAGTGCTATGGCCCTGTTCACATGGATCCTGTGGGTCCCAGGGCCGAGAATTGAGTAGGGCATTCTATTGGTCCAAGACCCAAGGAACCCCACCCACTTGATCATATTTATCAACATATCGAATTCAAAATTTGTGGGTCCCTTGCAACCCATTGGGTACCTTAGATCTTGGGTTTCAGATCCATTTTCGGGGGTCTAAATCTGAGCGGCTTTTCCCGAATCGATGGTATCAGAACGATGTTTTTAGCAGCATATTACGAGCTATAGTAGTGTCTGATGCAGGCTCGTAGCCATTTTTGATCGTTTTCGCCAAAAAATCCCTGGGGACACGTGCTCTCTCCACCTGGGAAAAGGCCTCAAAAAAGCGATTTTTGATCAAAAATGTCTTTTTTTAAGGGTCATACCCCCCAAACCTGAATCACGGCTGATGGCTCGTATAAGACAAGTTTTTTTCTAATAAAACTATTTTAGATTCTTTATTCCAATCCAAAAAGTTATTCCACCTATGGTTATAAAATAATTTTTCATCTGGGTTTAGTCGATTGTTTCGGGCTTTTGTTACACCCAAGTGCCTTATTTTTTACACTATTTCAACTTCCCAGCACCTCATTTATAATTAAGGTAATATATTATAAAAAATTTACAACTTTTTTGTTTTAGTTTTTTGGGTCGTTCTTAAATGCAACAGTATTCATTGTGTTTTATTTTAACTTTTTATTGGCATTTAACCGGCTTGTTTGGATGTGTTTTTCAAACGATTGGATAAATTTATTTGAAAAGAAAATTTTTAAGGTAATTCCATTTTATGAATTACAAGCTTCGCTAAAAAGTGTCACCTTTTTTAGATTACTTTGGCGATTTTTCGTGAAAAACGGGTACTAATCTAAAGATATAGTGGCCATTCAGATATGACGTCATCTGGGGGGATCCATCTCAAGAGAGTAGCGAGCCTCGAGGAACGGAGGCGGCACTTCTAGGAATGTGGATGGCATTTTATAGGAAAACTCCGAAAAAATGCCCAAAAATCGGGAAAAACATCATTTTTCTAGTGAAATTTTTCAGGAACGGGGTGATACGTACCCTCTATGCCATTCCGAGGCCACAACCTTGGTCCAACCCAGTGGCGGTCCCAAAACCTCATACTAAGGGTGTGTGATATGGATTTGGCGACCTTTTTGGTCGCCAAATAGCTTAAGGCAAAATTTTTTTTTGGAAAACTGCTTTTTTAATCTGAAAATGCTTGAAAATTTGCCCAAAATTGAGCATTTATGGGAATGGTTATTTTTGGTGAAAAAATGGATCATTTTGATGAGAAATTGAAAAGTTGTTCTATTTTTGGTGCCAAAATTGGGTTGGGAAAATTTTGGAGAAAAACATAAGGGGGACCAAGGAGAAATTTTTTCATTTTTTGACCTCTAGGAGGTACATGTCCGGAGTGTCCCCTATTTCTAGACAATTTCATTAGAAAAATGACATTTTTTCCAATTTTTGGGGGGTTTTGATCCAGGTGCCCCATTCTTGAATCCTAGCATGGGTCCAGCCCATAGGTTGGCAAGGGGGGGGGAGTCTCTTCCTGACCCACGCACACACGGACCCAAAATTGAGGGGGGACCACACACTCATGGGCTCAAAATTGAGGAGTTTAAAAAATCACATAATTCTCCAATCACACATAGACCTCGCCGAACATATGAGGTGGTCCATAAAAATTGGGTGCAGAAGACTACCTCAAGCTAAAAAAAAGTTCGTTTTTTTGGTGGAGGTGGTGGGGGACCACCTCATTGGGGGTCCCCTCTTTCCACCTTGCCGACCTATGGTTCAGCTCTTCAATAAGGTTCATACAGCCATTCATTTTTGACAGTTGGGGTCAAAAAATGCCGAAAATTTGATGACGTCATATCTAGATAGCCATATATAGCCGCCTTTTCGTTTCAAAATGCTCACCAGTCTCATGAATCAGAGTCATGAAAGCATTTTTCGATTCGGAAATTCGCCAATTGATTACCCGTCGAGTATTTTTTAGAAAAAATTTGGGCCCAAACACCATTTAAAAAATCACATAAATGTCATTTTTGAGGGTACACTATGATTTTTTAGATTTTAATAGTTCTTGGATATGTATGGGGTATTATTGTGTTGGCAGCACATTTCCATCCAGAAATAAGCTTTCTCTTTTACATCCAGTCCTCTTTATGGGCGGCGGATGGTGATTTATGGCATATTATTGGATCTATCGAATTATTTCAATCGATCCTGCGTTTTGGTTTAGCATTCGTATTTTATGTGATTATCTTTACCCGACTAATTCTTTTGGTATGTTATGAACAAGGACCGAAGCCAGGATTTTGGATTTAAGGGATTACCAAAAAAGCGATTTTTTAGTCCAAAATGGCATTTTTCATCAAATTTTTCGGAGATCACCGCTCGGAAGTCATCGCTCAGGAACTCGACCAAGGAAATGAGTCTTGCCTGCAAAATTTGCGAGCGAAATTCGTTTTGGCCTGCGGGTTGCGGGTGACCCCCCCCCCCCCCCAGTATGACGTCATATGTGAACGGTCCTTTTAGAAAAATTCTTTCCAAATGGACACCAGCTATAGAAAAGAAATTCAGTTATTATTACAAGTAAATAAAATTTTTTGACGTAAACTAAAATACCCAGGCAGTCATCATAACATTCTTTGGTGCGTTTGTCAATCTTTATTGGAATATTATCTATTTGGTCATACCGAATAGAATGTTAAAAGAATCCTTGGGTATGGTCCTTTGGATTACTGCTAACGGGTGGAATTGGATTATTTATTTGATTTTTAATACGTAAGGATCTTGTTTTATTTCAAGACTACACATTTTTTAGGACGATAAGACACGCGTTTCTAAGAACCATTGGTTTAAATAACGATAGCAGTGCTTTAATTAATAATGTTTCATAAGTGTGTAACGGACCGTCTACATCTTCTCATGTTAAACGAGAAATGTCTGTTTGTGTCACCGAATTTTGTAACCTTAAGTCCGACTTAGATTTTTGGAAAGAGCTTGGTGAGAGAAGAAAAACGACACCAAAATCATGGAGGTACCCCCTCTCGAAAAAGTTCACTAACCGAGTATATAAAATAATCACACTAGTCTTGGTCGGGCTAGTGCCTTCAAACTGTGTCGCCTGGCCCTTGGGCCCATATTCGACTTTTCGAGAAAACGTCTTTTAAACTTTTTTTCATTACTATTTTTATGTCATATACTAAGAAATATGTGTAAAATCATAATAAAATTACTAAAAAATCAAAAAATGAGTGAAAAAAAGAGACTTTTAAGAAGGCTTCTTATTCTTCTTTTGGCAGACAAAGTGGTTGACGCCATAATCGAAAACACATCGGTCAGTATTGCAACAGGATAGCTTTTTGTCCGGACATTGATGATGACCTTCCTGAAGTCGCTAACCCCTATGAATTACACTTTTGTTAAGAAGTATAGGGGAAGTAGATATGCGCCTGTAATTCAGAATTTTTTTAAATGTTAAAAGACCGATTAAAAATATGTTTAAAAAATTCTAAATTGCAGGCGCGTATCTACTTCTCCTATACTTCCTAACAAAAGTATAATTCGTAGGGGATAACGACTTCACCCGTGGCTCGAACCGAAACTTTTTTTCTGCAGCCCACCTCCACCAGGGATGGAGCTCGCTCCAGGAAGGATCAAGGACAGTCTAGGTAGGGGTGACGGCGCTGGGCGGCGAAGCCCCTCCCCGTCTCCCCCTATCTAGGTTATCCTTGATCCTTCCCGGAGCGAGCTCCATCCTTGGCGGAGGTGGGCCGCAGAAAAAATGCATGAAAAATGTAGAGCACTTGGGTATGTTGTAGCTCAAACGTAATTGTACTTTTTGTTAAAGAAAGGAAAGTAGATACGGCCGACAACTCTGAAAAAATATTAGATTGACCCCATTTAAAATAAGAAATGTTGGACTCTTAAAAGTTGATTGGACTCTTAAAGTGTAATAGAGCCGGGTGCTTCAACAATTTTTTTATTTTTCGCTAAGCTTAAAATTTCGACCTCCGGGATCTAACCCTCCCCGTTCAAAATGGCTTTTGTGCAACTCTACCGACTGCGCTATGATGATTTAATCATAAAAATGTAAATATGCAAAAATTTTCATGAATTTTGACAACAAAATGATCATGACTTTTGGACGCGGGATTGAAACCGCGCCCTTATAGGGCATACAAAGAGAAGTCCGAGCACGTTAGTCAATTTACCATGGATCAAACCCGAAAAAACCCATGATTGATACTCGTTTTAAAGCGCTCGATGAGCTGAATCGATTGGTTAAATTTTATAATTTTGAGTCTTGCCTTCACCTTTTAGGCACTTTAATGCATCCGTGCGCTTGCGTTGCCAGCTTTTTTGCATTTTCGCGTGCTGTGTTTTTTCAATTTTTCCATCATTTTAGACTCTTCCATAAAAACTATATTCAAAGAAAACCCAACAAAAACCACGTATACTTGTGAGAAATTTTATAAAACTCTGTAGTGAGCAAATTAAAAAAGGTAAGTTAGTTCAAGCAACAGGATATCTTGTGATAGAGTTTACAAGTACATGAGAAATAAAATGTAGGTAAATATAATACGTTAAGAAACGTTTTATTGAACACTCGAACTTGAAATGACATAATGTTAAACAGTTCGACTGCGCTCCAAATTGAAGTTATTTAGTGTGATCGACGCATGGGAAAATTTTTTAAAGTCTTTTTGAGTCAAAATTCGATTTCTAAAACATTCAAAACCTTATTCGAAGTTCGAAAAAGATTTTACGTTGAATTTTTGATTTTTCTAAATGTCTAGAATTATCCTAGGTAATTTTTTCGGTCAAAATTTCAATTTGACCAATGTATTTCAACACGGAGAACATTTCTAGCATGGTTTCGAAAAAATCCGAAAAAAGTTTTTTTCGAGCCCTCCAACTGTGCCCTCTTGTAAAAATGGCCCAAAAATCGAAGTTTCTCGGATTTTTTTGAAACTATGCTAGAAGTGTTCTTTTTGTTGAACTACATCGGATAGATATAAATTTTGGTCGAAAAAATTATATAGAGTGTTTTAGACAAGTTAGAAAAATCAAAAAATCGGATTTTTGAGCTTATAATAAGGTTTTGAATTTTTTAGAACCCGAGTTTTGACTCGAAATGACTTTTAAAAATTTTCCCATGCGTCAATCTCACTAAATAAATTTAATTTGGGGCACAGTCGAACCGTTTAAGGCAATATTTGAACTCTTGAGATAGTCTCTTAAATGTCAGATGAAACGATATATTCTCATTCTGTTGACCTCAAAATATAAAAAGGACAAAGTTTTTTTTGATATCTCACAAAGATTTCTTTGGGCGGTTCAAAATGGAGTTGCATTTTCCGAGTTATTTAACCCTCCGACGACTGAGCATATTTTTTAATGCTTAAAAAGTTCATAACTTTTTTATTTCTAAGTCTTTTTTGATGCGGTTTTTTTATTGATGGACACATCCAATAAAGCTTATTTTCACTAGTTTTTATAAAAAAATATTGTCAGGAAAAAATTTTTTTCAGCGGTTTTACTAAAACCTTCATAACTTTTTTTTCTTTTGATGAATCAGCCAGTATAACATAGCATGGAAAATAGTAGAGACTCTAATCTACAACATACAAAAAACCGCATATCAAAAAAATTTAACCCTGATTTTTTATGAATTTTTAAATATTTTATCTAAAAATTATCTAAAATGTAGTAAAAATATAAACTAATTAAAAATAGGATCAGTTGGCGCAATTGGATGCAGGGTTCGGAGGAAAGTCACAAATTCGTGAAAAAAGTCACAACATTGAAAATTTTTTTAAATAATTTTGTTAAATGCATGCAAATAGAGTTCAATTATAGGTAAAGGAATGTTAAGTTTGAAAATTAGTGTTTGTGAAATTTTTTTTCTTCAGTCACGTAGCATTGTGATGCAACTCATATTTTCTAGATAACACCTGTTGTTATATTTCTTAATCTCTAAGAATTAGAGTTAAACAATGGGTATCTTAAAGGAGGAGGGTAAAAAGAAGGGACTATTCTTACAAAAATTTTTTGTCAAAACTGCCTATATAGGGGTAAAATCATGCAAAAAATCGATTGCGCGCATTTCCAAAATTTGAAAACGCTTCCTTGACCCTGATTCAAGGAAAATATAGATTTTTTTGACCTTTTTTATACTATTACTTCGTTTGAAAATTTTCCCTCCTTCAAACTTGCCTCTGTGGTGCAGTGACAAAGCAGCGGCTTATTAGTCACTAATTCTGCGGGTTCAAATCCCGCTTGGAGCCAAGTTTTTTGCACAAAATAAAAAAGTAAAAATTTGCATAAAGTAAAAAAATAATTTTATGCGAAAAATCGATTGAAAAATTTGCCTTCAAGCGGGATTCCTGTAAACTTTCTGACCAATAAGCTGATGCTTTGTAACTGCACCACCGGGGCTTGATGATGAAATACGTCTTTTCAACCCAAGTAATAGTATAAAAAAAGGTCGAAAAAATCTATATTTTCCCTGAATCAGAGTCAAGGAAGCATTTGCACGCTTTGGAAATGCGCGCAATCAATTTTTCGCATGATTTTACCCCTATATAGGCAGTTTTGACAAAAAGAATTTTTGTGAGAATAGTCCCTTCTTTTTACCTCCCCCCGTTTAAAAGATATTTAATCGTTCAGATAGCTCTTTGCATCTCAGTTTATTAAAGTTAACACACGAGCTGCATTAAACAAAAAAATATGGGTTTATGGTTATATTTAACCAACTATCAAGAATGGGATTATTGGTATAAGAGAAATTGTTCGGCAAAGACTGTTGAGGAATGGAACGCCGAGGGATCTCCTAATATCCCAATCGGAGTCTTCTTCATTTTCATAGGAATAGTGTTTGAAGTAAGCTCTTTACATCATCTTTCAATACTCTATTGCTTATAAAAAATAGGGAGGAGGCGATCCTCAATCAAAAATTTAAATTCAAGCGTAAGAAGTCATTTTTAGCTCATTTACATTCCATTTATGATCGTCATGTTAAAACCAGAATTTATCCAACATTCTTGTTACAAATTCATGTTCTTACTCGGTGTTATTGATATGATGGTGATCCCATTTAATGCAATTGCTAATGGTATACAATGTATTCTCGGATACCATTATTGCGTTAATCCAATTTTATACTTCTTCATCGGGATTATACCTTCATGTAAGCCAATGAATCTCATGAAAAGTATTATTTTTAGCCGGCTGGTATGGAGCCGGGATGACATGCCTTTTATTAGGCGTTAATCGTTTCTTCGAAATGTTAGCACCTAGAATCGCTAAAATCTTGTTTTCTGGAAGGCGGATTTACATATGGCTGGCTTTTGCTCTACTTTATATATTTTTTACATTCTTTCAAGAAGTCGGTACTTATAATAACAAACATTTTGCCATGTTTTTCGATCCATTTTACGGTGAACCTGGATGGGAAAGTGCAAAGGTAAAATGAGATTACTGTTTTTTGTAGACCGCTTGAATTTCGATTTTATTAAAACTCATCAGGGAATTCAAGATTGACCATTGATAAAACGACCGTGTTTTAAAAAATAAACACTTATTTAGCATGTAAACCTAACATTTCATTGCACTCATAACATTACAATTGTCATCGGACTTGGTGGTATATATGGCACATTATGTTTCTTCATGGCGATGAAGTCGAAAATTTTCAAAAGCGCTAACATCTCGAAACTACAAAAATTTGTAACCGACAAAATTCATCTATCGACAATATTTTTTATAGATGACACTCCAATCCATGTGTATTTGCATTGAAACCTTCATTGCGGGAATTGTTTACGTGATCATGCAATTTTGGACCCTTCCTGATTCGCTCGTTATTATTGCGCATGCTGCTTGGATTTGTGTACATGGTAAGAATATTTTGGATTTACGTTCATAAAAATATACGTACACTGCTGGAAAAATAACCTCTTCCACTTCAAAAAAGCAGTGTTTCTCTACATCTTTCTTCACTCAGCTGCATAAAATTTTGCATAGAGATAGTTGAGAGTGTGATTAATCAGATTAGACACAAAACAATTTGAAATCAGCAAGTTTTTAGAGTAAAAAAGTCGACTTTATCAAAAATAACCATTTTTCGGTTGGAAAAATATCTTCTTCCACTTCAAAAAACAGTGAAAAACATATTTTTTTGTCATTTTTAATAATTTTTGATTAAATTAGTCTTTTTAGAATAAAATAGCAAAAGGAAAATTTTTTTCGTATTTTGATCAAGGCAAAATTATTGCATTTCGGGACCAAGGGCTTAGCAACCGAAAGATTGCCGAGAAATTGGGTGTTTCTCACGTCGCAGTGAAGAATTTCTTTAAAAGAGGTGCAGATTATGGAAAGAGACGACGAGCTGGACGTAGATCGAAACTTACGGCGCGCGACAAACGTCGAATTTTACGAAAGGTATCAAACTCTACAAAATCTGGAACGCAGTTGAAGGCCGATTTGAGACTGAATGTGAGCGATAGGACAATCCGAAACGTCATAAATGGAAGCGGGTTGATCAAGAGGGCCAGGGTGAAGTGTGCGCCAGCGTTTAGAGCAGGTGACAAGCCATCAAGACTGAAAAAGATTTTCCTTTTGCTATTTTATTCTAAAAAGACTAATTTAATCAAAAATTATTAAAAATGACAAAAAAACATGTTTTTCACTGTTTTTTGAAGTGGAAGAAGATATTTTTCCAACCGAAAAATGGTTATTTTTGATAAAGTCGACTTTTTTACTCTAAAAACTTGCTGATTTCAAATTTTTTTGTGTCTAATCTGATTAATCACACTTTCAACTATCTCTATGCAAAATTTTATGCAGCTGAGTGAAGAAAGATGTAGAGAAACACTGCTTTTTGAAGTGGAAGAGGTTATTTTTCCAGCAGTGTAGGACACCAATAAGTATTTAGTGAATTTTCACATGAATATAAATTTATAAAGATCCTATTTTTATAAAATTAGGCATCAATTCAAGAAAATTTAGGCGACACACCGATTGTCTATCTAATGTTAAATAAAACATTAAAGAGGGGTACACTTGTATAAGTAAAATCGAGATTTTAGATTTTTTCAAATCATTCCAAAACGAAAATATTTTTTCGTGTAACATGTTTTATTTTTTTTTGTAACATAATTATTTTTTTTTGTAACATCTTTTCGGTTGTAACATTGAGTATTTTTTTT
>JAQGBS010003021.1:0-12126 GCA_034698545.1 Acrobeloides obliquus
AGTTGATATAGACAGTTACTGCATTTTCGAGTTCATTACGATCTTGAAAATGTTTGTTGTGAAAACTCGTCTTTAGCCCGCTAAAATAAAAAATTGGGACAATAAAAAAAAGTACTTTAGTGGCCAAAAACATTATGGTTCCTTCTTTATGATTTTTTGCTAACCGATTTTTATTAAGAGGTGTTTTCAAAATTTTGATGATGAGGTGATAGCGAGGGTCGTTGTCCCACCTCACATATTTCATATTGTAGAGATATGCTCGATCACCCTTTAGGTTGATTAAAGTTATCTAAAACCCGAATAGAATATCCAAAACAAAAATTAGGATATCCGAAAGAAAAATATAAAAAGTGCCATTTTTGATGTTTGTGATTCCATAGAATCCGCTTACCAATTCTAATTCTAAAACGGGATTTCTGAAAAAACTGGATTTAAATTGTTCCGTAAACTCGTGAAACTAATGTTATTTTATTAGACAAGTTTTAATGCATTTGAAGAAAATTGCTATGTTAATATTACTAAGAAAAATTTCCTTTTTTTATCTATTTAATATTTATGTTTTATTACATTTAAGTATTTTATTTAGGCCTAATTTAGACCAAGTACATGGTTGGTTTTTGATTGGTTTATCATTGTGATAAAATTTTTAGGATTTGAAATCAATAATGAAATCAGATTTGCTCCATATGCAAAAAACATTCGGCTTAGAGCAAAATGTATTATTTTTTTCTTATTTTATATAAAATATAGAAAAAGTACATGGAGACCAAGCGCTTAAGGTGCTCAGAATCCGGATTCAGAATCCAAATTCAGAATCCGGATTCATAATCCGAATCCAGAATCTGGATTCAAAATCAGAATCCGAATTCATAATTCGGATTCTGAATCCGGATTCTGATTTTGAATCCAGGTGAAAAATAGAATTTTTCAAACGTTTCGTCCGCAAATGTCCGTCCACAAATGTCCCGTCCGCAAATGTCCGTCCACAAGTATCCCACCGCCCCTAAGCACATAAATTGAAATTTTAATGTTTATGATTTTAGCATTAACTGAGGAGTCAAACATTCCCATTGCTTTAACAGTAAAAAATAAGTCATCGAAAGTAAAAAAATTGACAGATTCTACAGAAACTACAGGAATCGAGGAAATTGAAGAAAATATATATAATTATAGAAATAATATTGGTGAAAATAATATAAGAAAGAAAAATATAGAAAATAATTTTTTACGAGTAAAAAGGATATAAAAGGTGAGTCAAAAAAGTGCACTTTTTGTGATTTTTTACATGGATTGGATTTGAAATTTTTTTAAATGATACCTTTAAGAATCATTTTATACGAAGAATCGATTTTGCGCGCATTCCGAATCCTGAAAATGCTTTCCTGACCCTGATTCAGGGAAAATTGGGTTTTTGAAAATTCTAAAATGACCAATTTCGATTCAAAACCTAAAATTTTTCTCGATTCAAAAACCCAAATCAGGGAAGAGTTTTCTACTTCGGAATTGGCAATTCCCCGCATAAAATTACCCCTAGAAGGGACATTTTAAGAAAAAATTCTTCCCAATTCATGTAAAAAACCATACATGCACAAAGGGGGTGCTGCACCCCATACATTATCAATGGGGGAGGGGGGACTGTCCCTCCCCTCATGCATCGAGCCAAAAATTAAGATTCATATAGCCTCGGAGTTCCAAGTCTCAAAGATATATAGCCGAGCCAAAAAATTAGATGGCGACCTTTTTTTGGTCGACAACATATAGCCCCGAGGTAGCTTGTCCCCCCCCCCCCATCCTTGTTCATGTATGCTGCACCCCCCCTCAATTCGTTGTATTGAGCGATCAGTTCGTATTGACTAACTTGCACCCCTCCCCCTGCTTGTGCATGTATGTAAAAAACCACAAATAGTGCACTTTTTGACTCACCCTGTATTTTTTAATTTTTAAAATATGAATTACAATTTAGGATACGAAATTAGGTATATCGAAACAAGAGCTCTTTTCATTATGTAATAAGTTTTCTTATATTGCGGAACAACAGTGCTTCGTTCCTAAAGTCAATGTACAATTTGTTGATAAATGTCGTGAATTTTTAACTGATTGTGCTGAGTATATTTCTAAGCATAAACCACTTATGCATATAGCAAACTCTTTTCGAAGTAGTGTTGGTTTAACTCCTATTAATTTGGAAGTCAAAGGGATTCCCTATTATGCTATAAATGATGAAGGCGCAATCGGTGTCGGTTCCAGTGGAAAAGTTGTTTTTTATTTTTAAATTTACTTTTTTCTTAACTTTAGATAGATTTTGGTTCTTATGGCGGTGGATATTCCGACAACAATTTTATACGCGATTTTTGGTCTCAACAGAAAGAAATTGGAGGTAATTGGTATGAAGGGATATATGGCGTTAAAGATAGTTGGAGCGTACCACTTGCACAATCATTGGGCATTCAAGGAGGGAGTAGCTCATTGGTAATAATTTAATTACAAATCATATTTTTGGACGGGTAAAAGTCTTTGACGTTTTTCGAAGCGCGCTGCGGCGTGGACCAAACAGCTGCTGTTTGATCCACTCAGCAGCTGCGCCGCAGCGCGCAGTAGCTGTTTAGTCGCGCAGCAACTGCTGTCTGAGGAAAGGACTGGCCCTATATCTACGGCGATTTTTTGGCAAAAATTGACGAAAACTAGAAATTTTAAAAACAATTAATGTCATTAGGACAGAACGTTTCAAACCCTGTATAGTGCTGAAAAAAGCTTCATTGAAAATGGCCACTGCTAGCGAGATATAGGGAAAAAACATTAAAGACTTTTGCCCGCGCCTAATAAATTAAACAAAGGTCCATGTACCAGTGAAAGATAGCCAATTTGGTAATCCAATCGAGATGTATAGTGGATCAAATGTTGGGCCTTATTTAGCTGCAGGCCAGGGATTGGGAATTGATTGGTTAAATGGAATTTTTTCTGCTAATAGAGGTGTATCAATACCATTACTCGGAATTGGTGCAAATACCGGCACAAAAATTAACTTTCCTTCATTATCTTCAGCTTTTCCAAAATTAATAACATAATTTAAAAATTGTTATGTACAATTTATATAAGAAAATAAAAAATATAAAAAACCGATTTCTATATCCGTACAGAGCGTTCATTTTGGTATGTAACATCAATGTTTTTAGTCGTTCTCTTACCCCCTCTAACGAATTTCTATGCAGTGTTTTTTAAATTGCAGCTGAACAATGACCAAATAAGTGTTGATAAAAATTTTCGAAATCCGTTTATCCTAACATTGTCAAAAATTACTTTGAAGTTTTCAAAGTCGATTTTCTTCACTTTAATAAAATGTTAGAAATTTAATTCTTGTATGAAAATATAGAGCTTTAGTCCCTCTAACACATGCAAAAAACCGTATATAAAAATTATTTAACAGTGGCGAGATATTTGACTTTGAAGTTGATAGTCAAAAAATGAGGCAAAACAAAATGACGCACCCGGGAATCGAACTTTTGACCTTCTGGCTGCTAGTCTAACGCGCTAACCACTACACCATGTGATGATGGTGTAGTGGTTAGCGCGTGAGATTAGCAGTCAAAAGGTCGAGGGTTCGATTCCCAAGTATGTTATTTTGTTTTTTTCTCATTTATTTTGTTTTGCCTCATTTTTGACTATCAACTTCAAAGTCAAATATCTCGCCACTGTGAAATAATTTTTATATACAATTTTTTGCATTTGTTAGAGGGACTAAAGCTCTGTATTTTCATACAAAAATTAAATTTTTAATATTTTGTTAAAGTGAAGAAAATCGACTTTGGAAACTTCAAAATAATTTTTGACAATGTTAGGATTAATAGATTTCGAAAATTTTTATCAACACTTATTCGGCCATCGTTCAGTGTTTAAACTGTTGTGTTGCAAACTGTTGTGTTGTAAACTGTTGTGTTGTCGAACAACAGTTTTAAGGCGTAAAACTTTTGTAAACTGTTGTGTTGTGCAACAGATTGAAACTGTTGTAATCTGTTGTGTTGCACAACAGTTTGAAACTGTTGTAAACTGTTGTGTTATACAACAGATTGAAACTGTTGCGTTGTACAAACTGTTGTAAACTGTTGTGTTGCGTTGTGATTACAACAGATTGAAACTGTTGTAATCACAACACAACAGTTTACAAAAGTTTCAAAATGTTGTACAACACAACAGATTACAACAGTTTCAATCTGTTGTACAACACAACAGAATAAACTGTTGTTACAACAGTTTAAACACTGCCATCGTTCTAGTAGATAGTTATTAAAACAAAAATGGCCTGAATCAGGGTCAGATAGATTTTTTCATGCCTTGAAAATGCTCGCAATCGATTCCTCACATAAAATTACCCAGGATAACTTTGTTCTAATAGATGTTTTTGTTATTGTACGACATTGAAATAAAAGTTCGGACAGAACTTTAAGGCCACCTTGTACGTAGTATAATATCAGGTGTACAAATAATATCGCTCGCATAGATATTTTTTTTAAATTTTTTTTTAAATTTTTTTTTCTCAAAAAATTTTTTAGCACATTTTTAATCATTATTATATGTGCCATCATTATCAAAAACATAAATCCATCGATCAATTAGATTTTGGATACTATCTCGGTAAAAATTGGGCTGGCTTAGTTGCTAGATATTGCACCACTGCTTCATGAACTTCATTTCTATCATTGAAACGTCTGTTGCCGAACTTCGTAGCCATTTCCCTAAGTTTTGTTTTGTTTATTCAAAAAAGTCTTAAAAATACCTAAAGAAGTGAAAGTCGATGGATTGAGGTCCGGGCTATAAGGAAAATATGGAAGGACCTCTCAGCCATTATCCTACAACCATTGCTTCGTGAGTCGACTGAAAAGAAGAAAAAGAAATTTTGAAAACGCCATGGTTATTGATTGATCATATCTTGTATATGAAAGCTAGTTTACTCGGCTATATGTTAGCATAAATAAAAAAATTCGCTTCATTTATTTTTTCCTTTAAAAATTATGCGAACGATATTATTTGTACACCTGATAAACTAATTATGCAATAACTCCTCAGCCAGAAAGAGCTATGGCATGATTTTGGTGTCATTCGATTGCTACGAAATCCAGCTTTCCAACGACACCAAAACTATCAGGATTGGCTTTGTGTTTCCAAAGAAGAAATTCTCAAAAACATAAAGAAGTTTCGAAACATCAAACGACCCTCGGCTCTGTTATTGAAGCGGTTGATCGTTTTCCTATATGATTTTTGTGGAACTTTTTGTCTGATCATCAATTAATATTCATATTTACCCGTCACGGTGGGGTCGAGGTATAGAGGTTTGACTGTATGTTGACCTAGGAGACTGAGATTTATAAAAAATTTTGGAGCAAGTTCCCCTGGTTGCCGCCACTTAACGTTGACTAAACTCAGCAAAAAACTTTTTTATTTTCTTCCAGAAATTTAGAAGTAATTTTATGCGAAAAATCGATTGCGCGCACTCCCTCAACCTGAAAATCGTAGAAAAATGGTGAAAATTCGATTTTCTCGAGAAATAAACAAATATCCCCCATACATCCCTACGTGGTCGTTTTTAGCGGGAAAATCCTGTTAATTTTTCCGCCAAAAACTTTCAGGGTTGAGGGAGTGCGCGCAATTGATTTTTCGCATAAAATTCCGGAAAATTACCCCTCAATGGGTAAGCCGAGTTTAGTCAACGTTAAGTGGCGGCAACCAGGGGAACTTGCCCCAAAATTTTATACCGTAGTTGAATCTTCGACCATGAGTTGATCATAACTAGATAAATTGACTACGAATAAAACGGCAATAACGTTTGAAAAACAATGTAGCCATTTACGTCTTTCTGTTTTTTGACCACTCACATCGATTAATCTAAAAAAAGGTGAACTTATATTGTTGACTGATTTTTTGAGGAACGAGCGCACAGTTTTTTGTTTTTGAAATAATTTGATAAAAATGATCGGAATTTGCATAAATTGACCGAAATTTATGCCAACTTTAATTTCTTCGAAAACGAAGAATATGTTTTCAAGAAAATGGGGGTACTACCGTTTTTCGATGCGCTCTATCGATTGGCAGTGGAATTTTTCAAAAATTCTTTCAAGAATTTAAGTTCAGGTTTTCTTCTCAATACACAAACCATTTCACGCTTCGACAATATGTACAATCGATTCCCCGCATAGAAAAACTCGGAGGAGTCTTTTTATAACGATACGATTGAATTTGCAATAGCAGGTTATTTCCGTACAACACAATATTTTGACGACTAAAAAAGCGACCGCTCTTCGTGCCACGGTTTTTAATATTACTCTTCTCTTTTAATTTTTGGCAAATTTTTCAATTTTTGACTCGGTTTTTAATTTTTGACGAATTTTTCAATTTTTGACGCAGTTTTCAATTTTTGATAAATATTTCAATTTTTGATACAGCTTTTAATTTTTGACGAATTTTTCATTTTTTCGAATTTTTCAATTTTTGGTGAATTGTTCAATTTTTGATGCAGTTTTTAATTTGAGGGTTCAAACTCTCTATCAACTTTCTCGAGATTGTTATTTTCTTTATTTTCATGAATCTCAATTTTTTTATAGATTTTTTAACTTTATTTTTTTATCTAAAACATTACCTTATGTTAAAAGCTTTAAACTGAAATTCGATTTCATAAACACCATAAGTCACAATTCGAGCGTATATTACATCCATTGTGGTTGGTTCGTAATCATGTGCAAGAATTCGATCTAATTCTGAGAAAAAACTAAAAAATTTTTTAAACTTTTTTTTCAACTTCCAATTACTATGTAGTATTGTCTGGTAGATAGACATCGGTTTTTCTCTCTAATAGCTTTTCCACGACGGTATAATCTTTGATTTGTTTTAAAACCCTGATTTGTTCATGTTCTTCCATTTCGAGCAGTAAGAAATGATTTGTTAAAAACTCCATGATTAACGACTAAATTGGTTATCAATTTTTTTTAATTAAAAAATTATACCTTTTCCAATCTCGGAATAGGAATTTCCAGTTGTAAAATTCCACGAGCAATATGATGGTACGATTCGATAAGATTTTTGTGGATTACAGCACGAAAATGTAACATTTCGTCTTCATTAAAGGTTTGATTGTGCAAAATTCTAAAATATTTTTTTGTTCTTCAGTAGAATCGATCTCGACATTTTTTAGTATAGTTGTTTGAAAAATTCGTTTGAGTTATATTCAGTTTTTTCTTTCCTGGATATGCGGAGTCGTCAATCAGATGCGTCTTTTTTGGAAATGGAACCAATGATAATTCAAACAATTATGGGATATGTGACTCATTTAATGTGCGTGCCTCATGGGCAGCACCCAGGCGGAATTTTCAAAAAAAACCCACGATCCTTATTTGGTTCCCCTCCCGATGGGGACGAAAAGTTGGCGACCAAAAAAAGATTGAGAAATACTAAAAAATATACTTTTTTCCCAAAAATAAATATGCTGCTCCAAGCAACCAAGCAAACCACTCTTTGACTATTAATCCTCAATTGTCGGCCTTCCAACCCATATTCTACGTTCCCCCTCCCCACCACAACCCCCTCACCCCTCCCCCCTTCCAGATGAAAAACCTGGGGTCTGCCCGTGTATGCTCATGGGCACTTGCTGGGAATTTATGAAAACGAATTATAAGGTTGAGCTGATTTTACAAGTACTTATAAGAATTTACAAGTACAACTACAAGTACAAGGATCGGAGGAATAGGCCCATATTTAGTTTTTTTCCTTTTAAAAGAATTACCTCATTTGTTTGACGATTGTGCTTTTGCCGGAATCAGAGCTACCTTAAAAAACAACAACTTTATTATAAAATAAACTAGCGCCTCCGGCGAAATTTCGCCGACTCATTTCTTAAATTTATGATTTTTTACAACTTTAAAGGACCACTGAAATTTTGAACTTATCTCTAGCATTAATTTATTTAAAGAAAGGAATTTACTAATCATTTTTTGTCTTTACGGTACTCCTTGAAAGTTTAATCCGTTCGAGATACAGTTAACGCTCGTCATAAATCCACCCTCCCTCTCCTCGTTATAAGTCCCCCCCCCCCCCTCCCAAGAGTTTTAGCGCTCCCTCCTCCATTTTGATACAAGCGCCCCTGTAGGGAGGAGTGCTTATATCGAAATGGAGGGAGGGGGGAGTGCTTATCGATAGGATAACTTTTCGTACAATTGTGGTTCGTACGAACCTTTCGTACGGTACTTTGCGTACGAACCTTTCATACGAACTTTTCGTTGCCTAATTATCAATAAAATCCGTTTATTGACACGAAAAAATTTAAACCAAAACGGATTTTATTGATAATCAGGCAATGAAAAGTTCGTACGAAAGGTTCGTACGCAAAATACCGTACGAAAGTATCGTACGAAAAGTACTGTACAAAAAGTTCGTACGAACCACAATTGTACGAAAAGTTATACTGCCCTTATATCCAGTTTTGGCTGTAATCCCTGTTTTTCGGGGGTTAACACGAAAAACAGGGATTACAGTCAAATCTCAATATAAGCGTCCCCGTAGGGAGGGGTGCTTATATCGAAATGGAGAGGAAGCGCTTATATCGAGGTTTGACTGTAATTACTCCTCAAAAAATATTTAAAAAATTACCTAAAAGAAGAATTTTAAGATTTTTCGCTTCTTCTATGGACGATTTGCTGATTTGACTTTCGATTATATAATTCTTTTCATAGGATTCATCAAAAATTTGAACTTTACATAGTTCACAGCCCATTGTTTTTAAAAAGGGTCAGTTCGATAAGCTTAGTAAAGCGAAGAAAATCGAAAGATTTTATATTATATTCAGTTAGCCAAATGAATCATACTATAAAAGAAAATCTTTTGCGTAAAAGGCTGCGAGACTTCAATTTATTGTACAGGGTGATCCAGATGAATATACAATAAAATAAAATGTTTCTCTACAGGGTTTCCCAGTAAATTGGGACTATCATTGATATGAGGGGTTTCTCGTCGTTCAATCGGTTATTTTCGATGCGGTTTTTTGTATGAGAGAGCTCAGACGATTCTGCTTTAGATCCTATAAAAATATTAAAAATTCGCGTTTTCTCATATGCGAATTTTTCAGTTTGAATTGTTTAAAGCAACTTTTTCGTCTTCTCAATAAGGTAGAGACCGTATTCATCTGAATCGCCCTGTATTATCGAGAACCTTCGGCACTGCTAAGTAAGCCTGATCTTAAATATTAAATTAATCCTATAAACTGCCGATAGTGTACGCAGACTGCGTATAACTTAATCAAACAGCAGTTTTAAGGGCTTAAATAGGAACAAAAATGGGTTTTTACTTTATCGAGCAAAGAGTTATGTAGTATAAAAGGTATTCGATCGAGCTTCGCAAAAACATTACACATGATTTTAATGGATTTCTAAGAAACGGTCTAAATTGAGTTAAATGGGAGCGTGTGAGTACTTTTGCTTTAAGAAAATAATTTCAAGGTAATATGCAGGAAATCGATTGCGCGCACTCTCGCAACCTGAAGGAAAATTAAATTTGCCAAAAACGACAACGCAGGGAACATGAGGGGATATTTGTTCATTTCTCGAGAAAATCGAATTGCATGGACCCTACAAGCGCCGGTTCGAATCCCGGTCCGGAAGGTCATTTTTGTGCAAATTAGTTTTTTTTCAAATTTTTTTTACTTTCTACCGTTTTTGGGTCGCTGATTCCGAATCCGATGGAATTTTTAAAAATTCACTTCGGAAATACCTCATTTTGACATTCAGACGCATAAAAATTGGTATATAAAATTCAAGACATAAGCTTGGACAAATACAAAGATGCTAAAATATTCTACAATTCATAAGCTATTTCTTTAAAAAACAGCATCGAAAAATCTTTCGTGGTTGTCAGCAATCATCGACAGATGGTGTTTCCAACCTGCTGTGTCGCCCTGTATATTATCGCCTTTTGTGTCTTTGGAAAATTGACTTTTCGTCTCAATTTTTTATAAACCCATTCTTCACTATTCTAGGAAATGAATTGCGCGTCGATAAGCATATTCACATATGTCATATATACTCTACCACTTCGAGAAAGGCTGGAAGGCCACGAGCACCAACGATGGATTTTTAGAGTGTATGTTGTTTCAGTCCCTGAAAAAGCATCGGTGGTTCAGTGGTAGAATGCTCGCCTGCTACGCAGGCGGCCCGGGTTCGGTTTCCGGCCGATGCACCACTTTTGAATATTTGCACACAAAAGATAAAAATTAAATTAATTTATTTTTAAATAAAATAAACGCAGTATAATAATGGGAAAATAGGTAAAAAGACCCCTGTTAATTAGGGACCTAACCGTCCCCCAAGGGGCTTCGGTGAACACTGACTCAACAAGTCGATCGGAGCTCGACCTATTGACTTTTATGTTGTTTTTCTCGAATGTTCCAGAATGATGACATCATTCTGAAATATTCAACAAGAACGGAAGGCCGCCCAGTCTTTTCGCGATCTCAATGAGCTTTTCGGTGAGGGAACAATCAGCCAAGTTGAAAGATGGTTCAAGACGTTCAATTCGGGCGATACAAAAGACTTCTTCAGAAAAGTCATGAAAAAGATATAAAATATGAGAATTGTTTATCTCCCCTTTTGTCTATTTTATCTGAGTCCATTTTGTGATGTTAGCGCTTTAAAAGTGGAAAGATAATGAGATCGATTTACGTAGAAGAAACAAAAAGAATACAACTACAGAACAATAATGATCAAGACTGTAAAATAAAAACTACAAATATCGGTTGATGCAAAAGTCCTCGACCTATTTGGGTTTTTTTCTTATTGTAGACCATAATGGAGATTATGTTCCACATTAAATAATCAATTTTGTTGTATAATTTTTTATAAGGGGGGACCAAGGTAAATATAAGGGGGGACTAAGGTAAATTTTTCGCTTGCAAAAAGTCAAAATTTGGGGGGGGATGTTTGACACTTGTGCATTGTGATATATCATTCATGCAGCAACTAAATTTGGTGCAGGTTCAACTCGAGTTGCATCATAAGATGATTCAATCATTGTGTTTCCGACAACTCGCATAACCCAACTATCTGAACGCTGTACCGAACCTGTAAACATTTCCAATACAACTTTCCTTAATGTTGAGTTAAAGATGAAATAGACGATTGGGGTATCACCTAAAAATATTATTACATGCAAAAGGAAATATTGAAAGGCAATACTGAGCATCTTCATTTTTTGAACGAATTCACTCTCATAACAAAAAGTTTAATGTTTATATCTTCTTGTTTTTAGGCATACCCACTTTTTTCAACTTTTTGTCAACGTACTTTTCCCAATCATTAGAAGCCCAAAAAGTTGGAAAAAGTAGGTCAAACTTCAAAAGATTGAAACGGTCAAAGAAAAAGTAGAACAAACTCGGCTAAAAACCGTAAAAAGTCGAAAGTCAGGCAAGAAGTTTTTGACTTTTTTAAATAATTGGATATTTTAAGGAAATATTACCATGTACGCTGATCCATCCAAAATGCGCAATTATTTCGAAAGCGTTTGGAAAAGTAAAATAGAGAAAGAACATGTGGACAAGTGGAGCCACAAACATTTCTCCACAGATACACAAAGCTTGATAAGTCATCTAAAATTTGAATGCATTGATTTTCACTTATAAACAAACCATTCTTTGAATTTTTGACATCGACGAAGTTGTATGACTTTGTGTTTCGATTTTTAGATAGATGACCATAATTGTGTAAATAACAGCTAGCGAAATGATTGTGAAACTATTGTTGAATACAAAAAACCCAACGAAGTGTTTTTCACGTTCTTCAAACTAAAAAATAAAATTTTAATATGCGTTTCTCATCAGATGAATATTCAAATTTCGGAGCTAGTTTACTGGGGGGCGAACTTAACATGACCTAAAATTTCAAAGTTTCTAGAAAAACGTCGAAAAGTTTCTAGAAACACACTCTCTAGAGGTAAAATTTTTTATTGGATATAGATAAAAACCGTGATCCTTTTATGTTCGACACACTACCTCTAGATTTCGCTTTATCCCAGGAACGCCTTTAAACAGATCGAGTACTACAGTGTGTTTTTCTGTGCTGTAAAGATGTGTCAGCCAACAATTAAAATACAACATAT
>JAQGBS010003022.1:0-12124 GCA_034698545.1 Acrobeloides obliquus
CCCCCCCCCCCCCCCCCCCCCCCCCCCCCCCCCCCCCCCCCCCCCCCCCCCCCCCCCCCCCCCCCCCCACAAAAAACCCAAAAATTTTGATTACGTAATATCTGGATGACCCTTTTTTTGTTTAAAAATTTTTTCGGTACTAGTGAACATTAGGTGTCGTATTTAACGTGATTTTTTTCAAAAAAAATTTTAACTTTTTCCATTGGAAATGATCCCACTAGGGGTAACTTTATGTGGGAAATCGATTGAATACATTTTCGAACTTTGAAAATGCTTCCCTGATCCCGATTCAGGATATTGTATTGAAGCGAAAATATAAAAAGTTCGAATTTTGACCATGTTCGCTTCAATACAATATCTTGAATCAGGGTCAGGGAAGCATTTTCAAGGTTTGGAAATGTGCGCAATCGATTTCTCGCATAAATTTACCCCATAGAGAGGTCATTTCCAAAGAAAATAAGTTAAAAATTTTTTTGAAAAAAATTCACGTTAAGTGCGACACCTAATATTCACTAGTACCATTTTTTCGAACTCATTATGGATATAACCAGGTTGTCCACATGGAATTTTCGAAAATAAAACAAATTTTCTCCAAAAATAAGATCGGACTTCAAGAAATAATAAGACGAGATGGTTTCTAATATAATTTAGGTATTTATTTGAAAATATTTTAAAAAAGAAGCAAAAATTATCGAATTTTTCTTAAATAAATTCAAATTATTCATCTTTATACATTAAAATTATAATCCTACAACTGAAATGAGTAATGTTTGTTTGCTTATACGGACTAACTTTTTATCGTTAATTCCAAACAGTGGGAGGATTACGGAAATGTGTTAGGCTCGAAAAGTTAGGCAAATGACACCTCGATGAGGGTCTGAGCCTTAGGAAATAATTTTTTCCGGAGTACTCCTTATTTGCCTTGATAGCTTTTGCATTACGGTAATTATGACCGAGTTTTGGGGAGATATACTCGTGAGAAGGGGAAGATACAAAATTGCAGGGGTACCCCCAACTTCAAAGTGGCGTAGAAAATTCAAAATAAGGCAGATTTACACCAAAATGTAATCGATTGTGCTCCAAGTATTCCTCTATCGATTACTTTTTAAATTAAGTGAAAAGACTTTAAGGGCTCCGAAAAAAACCGTTTTGAGTGACTCGACAGGGGTCAAAAATCCAAAATGTTCAAAAATAAGATTTTCGAAGAAAAATATGAAAATAAGACAAAATAAGAAAAAGTTCGAAAAATAAGACAAAATCTTATAAATAAGACAATGTGGACACCCTGGATATAACTCTAAGAAAATCATTTGGATCATAAGGAGAAATCCTAGAAAATTTTCTCTATATAGACCTATATAAAATTCAATTCATTGGCATAGGAAAAATTGCCTTGGTCATATTTTTGAGAAAATAACCGATTTTCAATGAACATATATGAGACTATAGGAAAAATTACCGTACCCATAAATTTAACAAGTTACAATATTACTAGACTCAATCAAGTTATAACAGATATTGGGTTAAAAGTTACTCAAATAAATAAAATAGGTTACTCAAATAACAATAAATTACGATTTTCGATAAAAAATTGGATAATTTTGGCGAAAAATGTCATATTTTAGTGAAAAAATTGAAAAATTTGGTGAAAATCTAACGGAAGATGATTAGGATTTTTGAAAAAAATTTCAAAAATTTTGAACAAAAAAGATAGACCATTAGATCAGTGAGCAATTGACTGAATTGTCTCCCCCTAACACCGCCCTTGTCTACGTGTTTAAAAAAGAATTAGAAAAAAGGAAATATTTTACTCGAGAAAATGCAATTTTACTGAAAAATCTCAAGAAATGCATTTTTTGCATCACACTGTCAACAAATCGAGAAGCAGCTAAATATTTAATGTAAAATAAATTCTAATAAGAGAAAATTAGTGTCCTACTTCTAGGCCGATAAAAATACCAGTGTTGAGGTAATGGTTGTTTCAATATGTATTTATAATCAAGTTAGAATTATTGGAAAACAGGTGAAAAACATTTTCTTAATTTGACATCCTACGCTCTCAATCTCGTGTGCTCGAACAGGTGAAATATGTTTTCTTGATTCGACATCCTACGACTATAAACGTGGAATGTTTGTCTGTTTGTACGGACGATCTCGGAAACGAGTAAAAATCTAAACAATTATAAGGAGAACCCTGATGATTTTTATCAAATTTAAAGCCTCGAAATCTCGATCTAATGCATTCAAATCTCGAAGATTTCAGTCTCGATCTCAGTGTCCCTATTTAAATTTAAACTAGTCCGAAACACGCTTCGCGCCCCATATTATGCAGATGTTACAGATACCGACGTCGCAAACGTCGGCGTTGTAGAAGCCGATGCCACAGAAGTGACGATACAGACGCCACAAACGTGGATATTGCAGAATCGGCGTTATAGAGGCCGACACCACAGTCGTTGATGTTACACAGAAATGATGCTAACGATACCCTTGTGGAGCATTTTTTGAAAAATTGAATTTTTGATTCCCTTCGGAGATCTCTCCCCCCCCCCACATTTGCACCTCTTAAGTAAAAAATAAAAATTAGCTCCGGTATCGTATTCCTCATAGTCGAAAACCCCGATTGCAAAAAATTAGCCGATTTGGAGAACTTTTTGAAATTCGCATATTTTTGAATTTTTTAGGGGGTAACTCTTAATTTTTTGCAAAAAAATTTTTTTTAATCATCACATCGTGTTCCCCATAGTCGAAAACACTCCGAGTACAAAAAACGTTAAAATAGCCGAGATACGGCACCCCTATGAAAAACCCCTTAAAAATTGAAAAAATTGAATTTTTATATTTTTTTAGGAGGTGCCCCAATTTGTCTTGTTTTCTGCACACCTACCCTCTACCTCTAACTTTTAAAAAAGATCGCATTTACCGTTCCCGAGATCTTGGTATTACGGACAGACGTACGTACAAGAGGATATCTGCGCATATACTGACAGTTAAGAAAATTCGTAACTCGAAGAGGAAAAAAGATTTTATAGGATATTTTTTTGATGAATCTATTCGTGTCAATCATCAAATAGCCTGAAAATCAGGCAAAACTTTGAATTAGATTTCCTCGAAAACAAAGAATTTGTTTTTTACAAAAATTGGGATACTGCCGTTTTTCGATGCGCTCTATCGATTGGCGGTGGAATTTATCAAAAACTCCTTAATTCAAATTTTCGTTTCAATACTCAGACCACTTTAAATACTCAAAAAATATGACTTTAAAACGGGGTGATTGTCCGAGTAATTTGCATGTTAAAATCTTTTTTCCTCTTCGAGTTATGAACTTTTCTTAATGTCAGTATGTGCGCGGACACCCTGTACGTACGGACATAGAAATACGTTGTTTATATTTATAGTGTGTTTTAATGTTAAAGCAATTTTCTTCTACGACATTAGTGAAATTCAATATACTCGAGAATCAAATTTAGATTATACGTTTACGAATAATGTCAACGCAGAGGTGTGATTTCCGCGAATAAGCAATTTCTCAAAAGTCACCAGTTTATTTTTGTGCGACTGAAAAAAGATTTTGCCTAATTATTAAAAATTGATAACTTGAACATATGAGCTTTGGCAAAAAAATTCGTAAGCAGACAGTTTAATTTAGACTTGTTAATAGAAAAATTTTCACCTGTACAAGATCGACTACAGTCATTTGATTTTGGTGACTAAAAATATGTGGAGGAAATGCTTCCTAAACACATTTTTTTCATCAAAATCAAGTGACTTTCCCCGATCTTATACAGGTGAAATTTTTTCCATTAACAAGTCTAAATTAAAACTACATGCTTAAGATTTTTTCTCGAAGCTAATATTTTAAAAGGGACACTGTCAACGGCTTCGGAAATGACGTATTTTTTCAAACTTCAAAAAGTGATGTTCTACAAAGTTATTCAAGACAAAATCCAGAACTTTAGTTCTCGGGGTTTTTGAAAATTCGCTAATCCCACTGAGCTACGGTGCCATTGTGCGCGACAGACGTGTGTTTTCCAAAGCAACTATGACATCAAATATATTAAAAGTAGTGTTGTTGAAACGTGGAAATCCGAAATTGTTGACCAAGTATTGGGCTGTTCGGAAAGTTCGTTCCGTTTTTGAAAAATAGGATTTCTTCCAACACAAACAAAACATAACGGTTTAAAAACGGGTTCTACTCATCGGGAAAATAGTCTCCTTCATATTTTTGAACCAATGCCCAACGATTTGGCAGATCGGCTATTCCTTTCACTCACTTACTATCCATCCACTCTTGAATAGACGTTCTAACTTCGTCTTCTGTCTGGAATGTTTTTCCATTGAGCCAGTTTTGTAGAGATCGAAAAGCTTTAAAATCAGTTGGTAAGATCTGCAGAATATGGAGGATGTGGCAAAACCTCTCATCTCATCTGTTTGTTGTATCCGGGGGTTTTTCGACATGGAGAGCTAGAATCTGAAGGAATTTTTTGATTTTAACCATTGAAGGTGCCCCTACGAAGAGCCCATATCTTTAAAATGGGTCAAACTGGTATTTTCCCTGAATCAGAGTCAGACAAGCATTTTCATGCCTCGGCAATGCGACCAATCGATTCCCCGCCTAGAAAAACCCTAGTACAATCGAAAATTTATCAAAAATCGACATATATAGCCAGATGTCAACATTTTAAAATTAGGTTGCAACATTGAAAAACCCCGATTTTTTTAAAAGTCTGTATTTGAAACGAAAACATGAGTTTCGCTCAAAAAGACCGATTGGATCGTATTTAGCGTACACTCTTACCCACTACTAAAAAAATTTCATCGAAAACGAGCGAAAAATGCCGATTTTCGAGATATTTTATGGGCTGCAACAACTTATGCTAGCCCAATAACTTCTGGGGCTTGTTGGATAAACTTTACAAACTCAACTTTATGATATCTCTCAATCATTTATACAAATTTATAAGGGTCAAGTCACGCATTTAAATTCTTGATAAGCGAAGAGAAGAAGCTATTAAACGGAACGGAAAATTTTTGAGATCTTAAAGACAAAAATTTTCCTTATCAGCACGAATGGTTGATCGCTATTTCTTTTTTATAATAATGCATTACCTTTTGTATATTTTAAACTTGTTTACAGAATATGCTTAAATAACGTACCCCCCCCCCCCGGGCCCCATTCAGGAGTGTCCAACGATGTTTGTCACGGGTGTCGAAATTTTCAAAAAATGGGGTCAGTCGGAAAAACATCGGAAAATGATATTTTTCACCATTTTTGACTATGCCGAACAATTTCTAATTATTTTTGGCAGCAGACAAGAAAAATCTTTTTTTCAAAATTTAAAAAAATCACCTTGGGGGACCAAGGGGTTGAAAATCGAAAATTTCAAAGTTTCGAATTTTAGAATGAAAACTTTTTTATCGTGTTCCCCATGTTCAAAAATGGTGGAAAAGTGCAAAGAAAGTGAAAAAATTATTCCGGTCTCAAAAAACTTCAATTTTTTGGCCTGGGTAGTTTTTTAGGTCAAAAAGCGTTTTTAGCCTATTTCTATTTTTTCTTCGAGCCAAAATTAAAAAACGACGGCACTTTTCTACAGTAAATCGGGGTCGAGGAATCGATTGCCGTCGTTATTTTCCAGATTTGAAATTATCCTTTGGGTGTTTTCATACAAAAAGTGCAAAAAATGGGTTACTCAGCTTTAAAAGTTTTGAGTTCTTTATGGTTTAAGCCATTTTCAGGGATCTTGGTGTCCAAATCCTCGTAAGAGCTAGCAGAAAAAAAAGTTCGCTTTTTTTCTGCGCAGAAGAAAAATTTGAAAAAATTGTCAAAAATGCTCAAAAAGTCATAAAATTTCGAAAAAAAGGTAAAAAAAATGAATTTTTTGAAACTTTTACGGAAAAAGCGAACCATACTTTTTTCTACAGGCTCTTATGAGAATTTTGACACCAGGATCTCTGAAAATGGCTTAAACCATAGAGCGCTCAAAAATGTTTTAAGTTTCGCACTTTTTCACACTAAGTCAAAACTTCAAACGGTTTAAAAAAATATAAGAATTTATTTTTCACAAAAAATCTTTTTCATATAATTTAGAACGTGTAAATATTTTTAAAAAGAATTAAACAATTCCATTTAGTCTTCGAGTAGATATTACATTTTTTGTTCAACTATAGAAAACGGCTTTTTTCAGGACTTAAACAAATTTTCAAAAAGTCAAAAAAATGTGTCCTGTTGCAATTTTCGAAAATTTCGATTAAAATGTGTTATTAGCAACGTGATAAACAGTTTTATCATGTTTTTCCACTGCCCCCATTTTTTGCAACTTTCGACAGCCGTGGTTTGTCGACGCCGTCGACGTTTAGATGCAACGACATCACAAACGTCGGACGTTTCAAACTTTTTGCTTTGTCTAAAAACGGATAAAAATTACTGATCAAAGATCTTTATATAGCGGATCTTAATTGATTGCTTTTTGATTTTTTATTACTTTAATCAGCAAATATAAGGTTTTAGTTATAATTCAAGAACATATCTTTGAAGTCACCAGTGAAAAATGTATCTCGTAGCAAAAGTAAGACGAAAAGTCTTACCATTATTTATAACAACCATGTTTTTGATTTCTTGGGCGATTTATTCTACTTTTATTGCAAATGAAAATTATTCTAGTAAAGATGTAACATGTTGCTCCGAAAATTCTTCGTGCTTTCTGAGATGCATGAGACTTAAATATTGCAATGGTAAGACATTTAGAAAATCTTTATACTAAGGGTCGCCACAAGCTATCACACTACCACAAGCAACGGCACAAGCTATCGTACGAAGTCATTGTACGAGTGTAAAATACAAAATACACTCGTACGACGTAAAATACACTCGTATGATGGACGAAATGGCCACAAGCTATCGTACGAATTTCGTCGTACTGCGTCGTACGACAGCTTGTGGCGATTTCGTCGTACTTTTATGTTAATTTTACGGTCGTACGATAGCTTGTGGGGCCGTCGTACTTTCGTACGATAGCTTGTGCCGTGCTTGTGGCGATCCTTACATCAGCTGATTTTTCACGAATTTTTCGATTTTTGAAGAATTTTTCAATTCTCAGCACATTTTTCGATTTTTAACGATTTTCAATTTTTGTCAAATTTTCGATTTTTCACGAATTTTTACGATTTTTTTCAATTTTTGATGAATTTTTTCGACTTTTGACGAATTTTTCAATTTTTGACGAATTTTTCATCGGAGATTTTAAATGTTGTCGAAAAAGTGTGCTAAATTTGTACGCATTTACATGCCCTGTGACGTAGTCTCAACATTCCTACTGTTGAATTGCACACTTATTTACAAAAAATTATCTAATTTGAAAATTGTTTTGGGTTATTGAAACGAAAACCCTGATTCATGTTATGCCCTATGACGCATCTCAATACTTACTGTTAATTGGACACTTTTTTGCTGGTTTCCCTTCAAATGAGTACAGACATAAACATCCATTCAAAATAATTTTTTATTCATGTGTAATACAAATGTAATTCATTCATTCAAATTTGTTGAATTCATTAGCTCATCATTGTTTCCGTTAGAAACCTTTACGCAATGTCTGTTTTCAAACAAACACTTTTTTCAATGGATGGATTCTATTTTTTCAACGGATTCTACGAATGAATGAGTCGAGCTTCTGAATAACCTTTCCTTCCGGTGCACGTTTTCGGACTCTAAATGTGATTGCGAGTGGGGAATCGTGTTTTAAGCTAATGGATTAGCAAAGAATCGCTTCATTATTTATGCATTCAGCAATAAAGCTCGTCATGCCTCAAAAAAGAATTGTTTGTGAGCAACGTTTCTTCGTGCCTGTGCTTTGGTGTGTAAATGATGAATCCAACTTAAGCATATCAAACCACAATGAGCGCACACAAAGATGACAGGGTTCAGATGATACACGCCTCTTCTTCTTCGGTTTGCCTAATCCTAACCGAGCAACCATGAAACCTTCAAGCCCTCAGGTCCTTGAATGGACTAATTTATGGAGAATTAAAAGGGCATGACGCACTGCATTGGTAGCATAGGTGAGCTCGACACGCCTAAAAACTTCGTATAAAAGCCTATAAACACTCGTCTGGAATTCATTATAAGCTATAAGCTTTTCCGCTGGAAACGAGAAACCCGTCTCTAATGTTGTTCAACCTTTTCGTACAATTGCTGGTATGGTGTTGCATGCTTAGTGAAGCTCTCATCCAGGGTCCATTCACGGATGACTTTACTGAATGGCTTCAAAGGTAAAGTTTGTTTCATGGAGAGTTTTCGGCAGCATAGCCTAGTGGATAGCATCACAGACTTCGAGTTTGAAGACCGTGCTCATTTTTAAATTTAGTGCTGGCTATGACGGGTATGATTTTCCATCACTTCATCTTGGAATAAATTCAAGTTTTGGTGGGCGTGCAGTTGCGCATGAAAAGGTTGGTCTATTTACAGGTTTTCGTTATATGATTTGATTTTTTTTATAGATCGTCAATCGTCCAATTGTCTTCATTCATGGGAATTCGGATGGCGCATTGGACCATGGAACGGAGTATAGTTCTGGATGGTCCGAATCTATTAGATACTTTATCCAAGGAGGCTACAATCCGAGTAGCTTGTATGCTATAACATGGGGAGACCGTAATCTAAAGAATTCATTCGCAAGGTTGGTGATCATTTTCTTGCAAAGAAATGAATTTTTTTTCAGAACCCACAGTTGCGCAACGTTGCTTCGATTAAGAAGATTTCTTGAAGCCGTTCTTCGCTATACTGGCCACCCGGAAATTGATATAGTTGCACATTCCATGGGAGTTACATTGGCACGTCGTATAATCAAGGGTGGATCAGGTTAGTAATAGTGTTAGAGGGAAATTTACTAAGTGTATAAAAAAATTTCAACAAAAAGGTTTAGTCTAAACTTAAGCCTAAGCCTAGGCTTAGGCTTAAGCCTAAGACTAAATTTAAGACTAAGCCTTTTTCCGTTTCCCGAAGAAAAAATTTCCCGTTTCCGCCCAATCCTAGTTAGTAATGCTTTAAAAAAAATGCATAAAACAAAATTACCGTTAATTACTTTTTTTCATTCCACCGTTTTAGTGTCGGATGATGTCGAAGAATGTGATCTTGGCGAACCGATGAACCATAAAATCGTCACGTTTGTTGGAATTGCTGGTGCCAACTACGGTCTATGTTTATGCTCAACGGAAATCGCTCAAGTAGCACCTGCTTGTGGATTAAAGGTACAACCCGAGCCAAAAACCCCCAGGGAGGGTGTCAAATCGAGTTTGACTGTATTAAAATGCATCCCTACGTGGTCGTATTGGCGGGAGGGGTCAGTAAATCGAGAGCTGACTATATCGCCAATATTTTAGACTGGATTCTGGTCGGGTGAGAACTGTGAAGAATCGGAAGCTGCTGCTTGCGCAACATCCTTAGAAGAGCCGAGCTGTGGATTAAAATATGGAGAATTTCTCATGCGGCTGAATGAAGACTCATCGAAAGAGGCGAAATTTATCGCCAGTTTCTACAGCCTAGGTGATGAGGTGGTTGGATCGAATAACATGGTATGGGGACGCAATACAAGTGTTATTCCACAGTCGGATGAGTCATATGTATTTGGTAATTTGCGCCATCATGAGCTGAAAACCAAGACGCTAAAACAACAATTTGAGGTGATTACTGGCGGAAAAAAAACTAGTGATAATTTTTAAAGTGTTGTTTGTAAATAATTTTTTGATTAAACTTGGTGCAAAATTTCGTGTAAAAAATATGTTCTGGTTAATTTATTTTGCATATTGCCTTAATGCTGCTCTCTTTGTACACAAATAAAATTTTTCCTTTTTTTATGAGTTGATTCTTGAACAATGATGCAAGACTTTAGATCATGACTGTAGCTATCTACAGGACGAGCAAAAAACCCGTAATTTTGCGTTTTTTGACGAAATTTTTTCAAATTTTTTTCAAAAAGCGCATGAAAATACCCCTTATAGGTAAAAAAATAAAATAAAAATTGAAAAATTCGAAGAAATGGAAAAATTGAAAAATTACCCCCATAGGCGGGATTTATACTTCCGTCGCGACGTGACAGTGCATTTTTGTGTCGCGCGTCGCAAGTTGGCGTTTATAGTCTGTCGCGCGACTCGTGCGACGTGTCACTAGTACTTGGTTTGAAAATACATCTATCCATCAACAAGCCTTCGTGATTCAGTGACAAAGCAGCGGCTTTTTGGCCACATAGTCGCGAGTTCGAATCCCACTTAGAGCCAATTTTTGGGCGATCCTACATCTCGCCCAAAATCAGCTTGGCCAAACGACAACTCGCTCAAACCACAACTCAGCCAAAATACAATTCGCTCAAACTACAACTTGGCCAAAATACTTCTCTCTTATACCAATCGACTCTACTCGATGAGAGGGATATTTTGTCCGAGTTGTGTTTTGGCCGAGTTGTAGTTTGGGCGAGATGTCGTCTGACTGAGTTGTGATTTGGACGAGTCATCGTTTGGCCGAGCTGATTTTGGACAAGATGTAGGGTCGCCATTTTTTGCCACTCGGCCTTGTGTCGCATCGTGTGGTCAGACTTGTGACGTCGCAGGCTGTCGTGTGACGCAACTATAAACGACATGGGAAAAATTGTTCGCTCTATAAACGTAATTGCTCTGCGTGTCGCACGACGCGACGAGTATAAAATGATCCCATAAGGATCATTTTCAGAAAAACTCGAGAAAAAATTTGTTTCGAAAAAATTCACGTTCATTGCAGTCGCTAATCTTTCGAAATACCAATGGTCTTATTGGAACTTTAAGAATTCATTCCAAAAATAGAAAAAAAGATTTATTGTCTCTGCAGGGATAAAAATGGAAGTGTGAATGGCTAATCTATTTTAATGCGTCATGAATAGCAAAATTCTGAAAAGCATTTTATATGCAAAATTAATGAACTATATATAATTCCTCCACGAATAGCACTTCCATATATAGCTAGGGAAGTAAAAAATAACAATATATTCATCAAGACTTGTCATGATTGGAATACAAAGTGAGACAAAAACCCCCGCACTTTTGCATTTTTTTATGTTTTTTTTACGAAAAATTTTCAATTTTTCATGAAAATACCCCTTATAGATGATTTTTGAAAAAAAATTTGAAAAATTTTCACCAAAAAACACAAAAGTACGGTTTTTTGGTTCGCCCTGTACTCTGGGGGTTGATCGCCTCAAATTTTACATGTTTTCGTTGTAATACACAAACTTTTTTGAATTTTTTGCAGAAAAATCGATTTTTGCGTCAATTTTTTAAATTTTCATAAAATGAAAAAATCATCAAAAATTGAAAAATTTTCAAATTGGATAATTTTGTTGTCATTTTGTTCGTTTCATTTATCTATAAAAAATTGCTACAATGCTCATGTTATGAAAATGTAAAAAGTCGGTGAAAAATCGATTTTTCCGCAAAAAATTCAAAAAAGTTTGTGTATTACAACGAAAATATGAAAAAACATTACAACGAAAATATTAATTGTTGGGCATCATTGAATTTCTTCGGATAACGCTTATCGTTGATGCAACTGTGTTAACCGTTGTTTCTCTCCTAATTGTCACGATACTAGTCTTTTGCTTTCTTGAAATAATTTCCTTGAATTTTTCCTTTACCAATGAGCTGAAAGCAAAAATAACGATAGCGTCAACAGAATTGAGAAAGAAATTGAACCAAGTCAACAAAATGCTGATCATAAAAACAGTATCGCCATCCTTAGGTAACCAATTTGGCAGATACCATGCTAATTGTTCAAGTTCGATTGCTAAACAGACTAGGCCGCTCTAAAATTCTAGGCTTAAGGGAAAACTTTTTAAGGTACACCCAGGCAGGCATGTCATTTTACCATTTTTAAAGGGGGTAAACTTTGAAGCAGTACTTCCAAAAAAATTTTTTGAATTTTTGCAAAAATGACTTTTCTAGGGGTAATTTTATGCGAGAAATCGATTCGCGCATTCCCGAAGCATGAAAACGCTTCCTTGATCCTGATTTAGAGAATGGGGTGGGTGTATTGAAGCGAAAATCAATTTATTTACGTAAATACGTATCCCTTCCCTGAATCAGGGTCAAGGAAGCGTTTTCA
>JAQGBS010003023.1:0-12121 GCA_034698545.1 Acrobeloides obliquus
AAAATTTTGAGACACTTTTTTTCTACATCCCCTTTCTATTGGGCAAAAGTCGAATCTTACAGATAGGGTGTCTTAAAAAATAAAATGGAGGTCAAATGGTGGGAGACAACCTAAAAACACTATTTTATACTCTCTATACTTATGATGTTGGATCGTATTTAAATAAAACTTTTAGCGGAAATGGAAGTGAAATGGTGGGAAACAACCTAAAAACTACTATTGTATACTCTATATTTTAACGCATGTTGAATATCATATTTAAATAAAAATTTTAGCAGAAATTTTTCGAATTAGCCTATTTTCCCACGTACCCATGATTATAAAAACTATGGTTCCAAAATTGTATGATTAATCATATTGCTGCGTTAAGTGTTAGTTAAAAAGTTTGCTAAGAAATTTTACTAATTTTTAAGCACTTTACGTTACGAAAATGAATAATCCGATAATCAACTTTTTTATATTCGGGGGTTTTTCGACGTGGGAAACTCGAATCCGAACAAATTTTTTTATTTTGAGCGCAGAAAGAGGTCGAATTAGCCAATTTTCATTTTAAAATTTTTAATTTTCCAATTGATCCGTGCCGATAGCCGCAAAACTTTTTTTGAAAAACACTTGCTTAAATTAAAAATGCTTAAAAATTACGATTTTTATTTATTTTTGTAAATTAACAAAGTGCTTAGAAATTAGTAAAATTTCTTAGCAAACTTTTTAACTAACACTTAATGCAGTAATATGATTATTCGTACAATTTCGAAACCATAGTTTTTATAATCATAGGTACGTGGGAAAATAGGCTAAATCGAAAAATTTCTGCTAAAATTTTTTATATTTAAATATGATATTCAATATGACTCAGTATAGAGAGTATAAAATAGTAGTTTTTAGGTTGTTTCCCACCATTTGACTTCCATTTTATTTTTAAATTTCATCCTTAAAAGATCATGGGTACGTGGGAAAATAGCCTTCCATAAATCATTTTTCTTATGTATTTTTAAAAGATATATACTTCCTTCCTCCCCTAAAATTAACGTTTGGATCATACATGTAAATACAGGGATGCCAAATCTGCTTATTTTTGGAAAAGTGCTGATTTTTCAGTGTCAAATTTGATTTTCGATATGCGAAATTTTGTCAAATTTATAAGAAATATAATGGAAAATTAGCATTTTCCGATTGTTGCTCCCAAAATCTGATTTTTGAAGTCAGATTTTCTTGAAGTGTTGTTATTACTCCCTGATAATAAAAATTTTATTTATAAAAGTCATTTAATTACAATTTCGAGACATCTCTTCTTATATTTATGACAGTCACTGCAGTCGCAAAAATAACTGGAGATTTTTTCTTGAATATTACAACACGTATAGAATTTCGTATAGATCTATATTATGTTTTACATTAATTAGTTAGTTTCAATGCCTACTTATTAAGACTTATGTATAAAAATGGATAATGACAAGATTCCAATAGCCACAGCATAGACGTGACTATGAAAAACCACGGTTCTCCGGATGTATAAATCATTGTGAGAACATTTGCTCCGATTCGAACTAGGCAAGGGGACAATGTTTGTATAAAAAGTAACAATTCTTTCTTGGCTACTTTGTTGTTTGATATGAGGCGCTAAAGTTTTTGAAAGATGATAATAATTGTGAGGAGTGTAACACCTATCATTCCTTAGTATAAAAGTGCTTATACCCTCCTCATAATCAAGAAGCACACTCTCTAAATAAATGTCAGCACCCCTTAATTGCCTCACATCATCTGGAATCGCCCCTCCCATCTAGTGGCGTAGGTGTGATATAAGGGTTCCCACTTATGTTTTTGGGTTAAAATGTCCTTTTTGAGAAATGCCCCTCTTCTTAGCCAGTCCTACTGCCTACGCTACTGTTCCCATCTCCCCAATTCCCACTTAAATTCAAAAGCTTTTATATTAGTGCAAAAATGCATTACTTGATAAATGATGTCAATTAAGCACCACAAATACAAAATTAGCGAAAATACCATAAGACCTTGCTCAATATCTGTTTGGATGAAAATCGCATCTAAGCCTTTATATTCACGAACTTGTACGTATTGAGGGCCTTTAGCCGTTTGAATATTCAACATGAAACGTCCCCAACCAGGAAGACTTTGCCATATTAACATTATTAAACCAAGCAAATAGCTTAAAATAATAATTATCTGAAAATTGCATGTTTCCAAAAAAAGAACTAGAGATAGAAACGACAACACAAAAAAGCGATGAAAAAAAACTTTTTTTCTTAGCGATAACGAGTAAAGAACATACCATATAAAAAACACCTCGGTTTATTACAGATTTAAATTTTTTGGGGCTAGCCAAAACATCCCATCTATTTAATGCCAGTGCGAATGTAAGTATCGTTATGCCAAGCGAGATAAAATTTAATGCAGCAATGAGGAACTAAAAAATCGTAAATCGTTAAATACGTTTTTAAACAGATTGCTCTTACTCTTCTTGAAATTGCTCCATACCAAAAACCCCAGGTACTTGCATAATAAATTCTTATCCAAATATCTGCCATGGTGAAAAGCCCGAGATGGAAAATGAGTTTATATACGTCACTTTCCCAAAACTCTTTCTTTTTTACGATCACCTAAAATGAAGTCTACATTGTATATCACATGTTTACAATACACAACCCTCTCTCGACGCTGCGCAAATGTTAGTTGTGCGAATGTCCGTGCACAAATAACGCCAACCAAAAAATATAATCCTGTGGGATTGAACCTTCGAAAATTTAAATGCCTCATCGAGAGGAATCGTTGGAGGGGTCGATCATAAAAATCGAACAAAGACTTTGAGCTACACACTTTTTCGTCTATTTTTGCAATAAATGGTTCCCCCCTTTAAATGAGACACTTGTCACTTCACAATGGGTGTTGACTTTTTACTTTTGGCAAGAAATGCAATAAGTTATTATGAAGACTTACATATAAAACCATAACATAGGGTATAGACGAAAAAACTACTATGATAAAGAAGCTGATTACAATAGGAATAGTCTGAGCGGGAGTAAACAGTGATGAAAAATCAGTATTTAAGTAATTTGTATAGTTACTATGATACATGGATGGGTTTGAGCAAGTTTTGGGCGATAAAATGTTCTAAAAAATTATGTTATATACAGTGGCGTAGCCAGACCCCCAAAATGGAGGCAGTACTGTAGTTGGGTAATAAAAAATGGACATTTTTGAAAAAATCTTGAAAAGGGGAAATTTTTTTCAAAAATTTTCAAAATGGGAAAAAATATAAGAGGAAACCCTTAGGAAAATTTTCAAATTTTTTCAAGAATAGAGGCGGCCCTGGCTACGCCACTAGTTATACAATAAAAAATACGTTTACCGAACAACCATTGCAACTAATTGAGACTACTTTTAAATAGTTTGAAGTTTCTCCAAGAGGGTCAGAATAAGGAATTGGCGATTGGTAACTTTTACCATTTGAGTCTATAACAGTGTCTTCTTTAAAAAATGGCTGGTGATATACAATGCCGTACATGTGACACGATTGGTCTAAAAATGACTTGGATAATGGAAAAAGTTTCATATTTGAAGCTTGTTGTCGTTAGCTGTAAAGGAATGCGTTAAATTAAAGATTGTAGTGAGTACTCAAAAATGGATTACTTGAAGGGGATTGCCAGATCTATCATCCTTCAACAGACAAGCCCAAAAATGATCCCACCTCAGTAAGATCTCCCTTCACTCAACCCACTTCGAAAGGAAGGAGTGTGGGGCTTGTATGTGAGTTGTGTGGATGACAGCGCGTAAGGGCGGGGATTTTTAAAGTACATTCAAGAGATCTGAAACATAATGGTTTGATTTTAGGTAAAGGCACAGAAATTCTATAAAACACGTACTCTCACAATAAGGAACAAAGTTCAAGTTATAACTATTGTTATTAGTTGGGGTATAGCATAGGCCATCTTCTGTGCAGACACAAAGTTGACAAGCATTTGTAGCCTGGATTGAATAAGCTATGTTATTTATATAAAAATCTGTATATGGAATGGATTCATTAACAGATTCCCAATAATAAACTGAACCATTAGTATAGTCACACTGATCTGTAATGCAAAAAAAGTTGATGATAAAATAGGATAAAAAACTCACACGATGGGGGCTTTGATGAGAATGGAACTAAATTAAGCACCCCATTTTCAATAAACATGCTTGATATGTTGGTTTGAGAAATGCATCCTAAAGTCCATTTATACATGGAGAGGGGTCCAATTCTGGATCACTCACTCAGAAATCCCAAAAATCAGGAACCATGTCCCCACATAATACTTTCCCTTCTCCTTTTGAAAGTACCCCACAAAAAAGGGCAGATGCCATGATCCCAGCGTTAATTTTGGAGAGGAAGGAGTATAAATTATTTACCAGAAATATCGCCACTACTCATAATCATAGAAATAAAATGAAAGAAAATTAAAATAACCACCGCCAAAAAATGGTCCTGGATAACCATCAACATTTTCCTATATATTTTTTAAAAATCATAAGAAAAATGATTTATAACATTACTTTCTTTTAGGGATGCAATTAAAAAATAAAATGAAAGTAAAATGGTGGCAAACAACCTAAAACTACTATTTTATACACTCTGACGCATGTTGGATATCATATTTAAATAAAAAATTGTAGTAGCAATTTTTCGAACTAGCCTATTTTTTCACGAACCCATGATTACAAAAAATATGGTTTCAAAATTGTATGATTAATCATATTGCTGCGTTAAGTGTTAATTAAAAAAGCTTTCTAAGAAATTTTACCAATCCCTAAGCACTTTGTTAATTTGCAAAAATGATTGATCCAATAATCAAATTTGTGTTTAATAAATGCATGTTTTCCTTCATTTAATTGGAAATAAAATGTCTACCTTCAGACAATATAAAATTTAATCAATTAATAATTTTTAAAATCCAACCTATATAAAAAGTCAAACTCCCTTATATAGACAGGCAATAATTTTCAAGTAATTATCATCGTTTTAAAATAATCTTTAAGATCTTGAAAAGGAAGTTTAATTCATAATTTTTTAGATTAAAGAACTGGAAATCATTACCTTTATGATTTCTGTAAGTACTTATTATATAGGAAATTACTATGTCTATATGCTCATGATGTTAAAGGGGGTGCAGATCAAGATCATCTTGAAAAAAATTTTTTCTTAAAATTAGCTGATTTTTAGTACTCGGGGGTTTTCGGGCACGAGAAATCGATTGGCGCAAGTCCCAAGTTCAAAAAATTAAAAAATATAAAAAAATTAAAAAATAGATTTAAAAATTTTTACAAAGTTAAAAATGGGTTTAAAAAATTAGTAAAAATATTAAAAAATTTTTTACCAATAGGAAACTCGTAAGCGCTCCCAAGCACACGGAAGCGCTCGGAGTAATCGGAGAAGGGCGGATGACTTAGTGCTCGGATCGGAAAATCTCCTCTCCTATTTGAGCACGATAGCGCTCGGTCCTCCAATTTATTGTAATAAAAAGTAAAAAAATTTATTTGAGTAGAAAAGTTAGGTTGTTCCATAAGTTCTGGGCGTTTTGAAAATCATTTTTTCAAAATTCTTAATGATAACCGATTATGATTTTTCACCAAAAATCACCAAAATTGAGTAAATTTTCATTTAAAACATTCTTCAGAACTTGTGAGTCAGCCTAATATTAATTAAAATTTTGAGGCATTATTTTGTGTTAGATATTGGTTTTATGGCAGATAATGGTATCACATTACAAACTGTCGATTTTTTCTTGAATATCACATCCCTTATAGCATATCGTATCGATCTAAATTATTTTTTAAAATCATATTTAGTTTCAAAAGCCTACATATTAAGACTAATGTATAAAAATGGATAATGACAAGATTCTAATAGCCATAGTATTGACGACACTAACAAATACCATGCTTCTCCAGATGTATAAACCAATGTGAGAACATTATTTCCAATTCGAAGTAGACAAGGAAACATCGTTTGTATAAAAAGCAACAATTCTTTCTTAGCTATTCTGTTGTTTGATGAGAGGCGCTATAGTTTTTGAATTATGAGATTAATTTGTAAGGAGAAGTGACGAGCAACAATATAAAAGTATCCCCCTCCCCTGTAAGCAAGAGGGAGAGAGGAGGAGGTGCCCCCTAGTGAGACAAAATTTAAAAAACCTATACATAAGGATCCCCCCTCCTTTATGTTTTTTGGGAAAAATCAGTCTTTTTGGAGGAAGTGCACCTTCAGCCCCCCATCCAGTAGCGTAGGCAAGGTGCCCCCCATGGGCTTAAATTTTAAAAAATCACAAGGGTCCCTTTTATGTTTTTAGAAAAAAGATCTTTTTTGGGTATGTGCCCCCTTAGCCGACCCTTCTCCACTGTCTCCCCAATTCTCCACATAATATGGGCACAATCTCCTTCGTACCAATTTCAAAACTCTTCCTCCTTCGTCTCAAAATATTTTTATAGTGCAAAGATGCATTACTTGATAAATGATGTCAATTAAACACCACAGATACAAAATTAATGAAAATACCATAAGACCTTCCTCAATATCTGTTTGAATGAAAATCACATCCAGGTTTTTATATTCATGAACTTGTATGTATTGAGGACCAACAGTTGTTTGAATATTCAGCATAAAACGCCCCCACCCGGGAAGACTTTGCAATATTAACGTTGTTAAGCCAAGCAAATAGCTTAAGATAATAATTATCTGAAAATTTCATGTTTCAAAAAAAAGAATTAGAGCTAGAAAATGCCGATGTCACAACAAAAAGTGATACAAAGCTTTTTTCTTAGCAACATCGGGCAAAAACCATTCCCTTACCATATAAAAACCACTTCGGCTTATCAACGATGTGAATTTGTGGGGGCTAGCCAAAACAAACCATCTATTTAATGCTAATGCGAATGTAAGTATCGTTATGGCAAGCGAGATACAGTTTAATGTGGCCATTAGGTACTAAAAAGTTTTCAAATACATTTTTAAAGGTTCTCTTACTTTTCTCGAAAGAGCGCCATACCAAAACCCCAAGGTACTCGCATAATAAATCCTTATCCAAATATCTGCCATGGTGAAAAGCCCGAGATGGAAAATGAGTTTGTATACGTCACTTTTCCAAAACTCGTTTATTGTTGCGATCACCTAAAATGAGGTTTATATCACACTTGTTCAATACCAAGTTCATATGAGAAAATATGAAAATATTGAAGTTGCCCCCCTTTCCCGAGATGTTTTCTTTTAGCCTTCATCTTCTCTCCCGTAGAGGGTGATTTGTGTTATTTAAGAACTCCAAAGCAATTTTATTCACTATCTATATCGTTTAACTAGAGTTAACTTGACAATATGGGAGAGGGGTCCTTTCAATACTGCTTTACATGTTGGATAGTGATTTTAAAAAATTTGATTTTTATATATGAAAAAGATAGTAGATCTTAATGAACTTACGTATAAAACCATAACATAAGGTATAGTCGAAACAACTACTATGATAAAAAAGCTGATTACAATAAGAATGGTCTGAGAAACAGTAAAAGATGAAGAAAAATAAGTTTGTAAGTAATCTGTATAGTTACTATGATATATGGATGGGTTTGAGCAAGTCTTGGACAATAAAATGTTCTAGAAAATAATTTTGAATAATAAAAAATAATAAAAACAATGTTTACCGAACAACCATTGCAGCTAATTGAGACCACTTTTAAATAGTTTGAAGTTTTTCCAAGAGGATCCAAATAGGGAAGTGGCGATTGGTAAATTTTACCATTTGAGTCTATAACAGTGTCTTCTGGGAAAAATGGCTGATTATATACAACTCCGTACATGTGACAAGACTGGCCTAAAAAATAATACTTTGGATAATTTAAAAATTTTAATATATGAAGCCTTTTTTGGCTAGCTGAATCGGCATATGTTAAGACCAAGATTGGCGTGAGAACTCAAAAGTGAAAATTTGACAATGGGCTTAGGCGCTAATAAAAGTGGAGAATATCCTACTGGGGTCGATTATTGTACTTGACAAGTGATAAGCGACAAGTTACAAAAATAAAGGGGAAAAACCGACAAGTTGTCACATGAAAAATGATTAGTGAAAAGTAACAAGTTCACTAAAAAACCGATAGATTTGTCACTTATCGAAAAAACTGGCTAAGAAAAAGAGGTTAGTCACTTTTGACTTATCACTTGTCAAAATTGTTTTTGAGTAGTTGTCGATTTTTTAGTGAACTTGTCACTAATCACTTGTCACTTTTCAAGTGCCAACTTGTCAATTTTTATAACTTGTCGCTGATCACTTGTCAAGTACAACAATCGATCCCTGGGGACTATTTTTGTACTTGATTAATGACAAGTGAGCAAAAATAAATGAAAAAGTTGGCAAGTAGGCACTTGCTACGTGATAAATGTTAAGTGACAAATGCACAAAAACAAGTTTGACACTTATCACTTGTCAAAAAAGTGATTAAGCTAAAGAGCTTAACTTTTTTGACAAGTGTCAAACTTGTTAACTTTTTTGTGCATTTGTCACTTGACATTTATCACTTATCAAATGCCTACTTGTCAACTTTTTCATTCATTTTTGCTCACTTGTCACTAATCAAGTACAACAATAGTGTAAAGCGCTACAACAAGTTCAATTTCGAATAATTTAGTTATGGTTTTGAATTTTTTTTGTTTATTACAACGAAAACCATTTTTATTACATTCAAACTATATCTTTTTATTCTTTCAAATTATAAAGAAAAAGGTTTTCGTTGGCGCTGTCAATTTTGGTAGTGTAAAACTCGATTCTTTGTTTTTGGCGATTGTAATTGCGATTTTTTGTGTCCAAAAAATTGTCAGGAAAGCGTAAATTTAGCAAAGACAATTTTCTGCCATTCTTCAATTGCTACTTTACGGTATAAATTGAAATGTTTTGTGGTATAAATTGAATAAAGAAAGTTTCAGCTTTGATATTTTTATCGGGTTTGCACCCGCATTTATTTCCTATTTTTAGACTGTTTAGCTCAGTGTCGCGAGAATTTAGAGACATGGTAACGTTTACTACACAAGACCGATCGCGAAGACCTGCGGAAGTCCATTGCGTGTTGGGCAAAAAATAAAAGTTCAAGATCGATTGCGTGGACTTGGTGGAAATCTATTGCGTTTTTGGGTGAAACAAAAGGTCAGTGCTTTGCATGCCCAGGGGAACTTCCAAAACCTCCGGATTTTACAATAGACCCTTGGTCTTAGACTCTGTTATCAAATGATATTGATTCAATTCCAGGTGAAAGCACAGGAATTTGTATGAATTCTCTGTTTTAGCAAAAAAGAATACCTTCACAATAAGGAACAAAGTTAAAATTATAACTATTGTTATTAGTTGGGGTATAGCATAGGTCATCTTCTGTGCAAACACAAAGTTGACAAGCATTTGTAGCCTGGATTGCATAAGCCATGTTATTTATATAAAAATCTGTATATGGAATGGATTCATTAACAGATTCCCAATAATAAACTGAACCATTAGTACAGTCACATTGATCTGTAATACAAAAAATGTTGATGATAAAATAGGATAAAAAACTCACACGATGGAGGTTTTGATGAAAATGGAACTAGATCAAGCACTCCATTTTCAATAAACATGCTTGGCATGTTGGTTTGAGGAATGCATCCTAAAGGTTGTTACAGCTATAATTTTTGTGTGAGAAAATTACTTACCAAAGGTATAGCCATTACTCATTAAAATAAAATGTAGCAAAATTAAAATACCCACTACTAAAAATTTAGTTTGAATAATCATTTCCATTTTTTCAAAATATTGGAAAGACAATCTGAAAACTATTTTATACTTCTCTATCTCTAACTTATTTAATTTGGATATCACACGCGGAAGTAATAATTTTAGCACCAATTTTTCGAATTAGCTTGTTTTTCTACGAACCCATATGAAAAATATGTCAGCAAATTGTATCATTAATCATATTATTAAGTATTTGTTTCTAAGAACTTTCTCTACCAATGTCTGCATCACTATAGGAACTCGTTATTAGTCAATTGGACACTATTTATTATTGTTGCGTTCGAGATCTTTGAAACGAGATAGATATTCAAAAATCAAGATCGAGCACAAAGAACGAGATCAATATCTTTGAGATCGAGGTTTCGAAGGGTTTTGATTTCCGTAAACGAAAAGCAAGCGTTTTGACTACACTCTTGAGTCAAACATACTCGTAATAAAAAGCACGCGGATGTAAATAGACAAATACTAATACGCAAGTCCAATAATTCGTAGAAAAAATTACTAATAATTACCTGTTATGAGAAAACGTCAAGTCCATTTTGCATATGACTTTTTTGGAAATTTTGTGGAAGTAACGTGAAAATGACGAGATCATTCTAATTTTACATGTTTATAATTAGAATTCCTGTAGGTGATATACGATTAGCAGAAAAATAAAGACGATTATTCCAAATTGGTGAAGCACCCAATCTCTTTCAAAGGCAAGGGGTCCGGACAATCACAATTTTGCGAGGTTGTCTAAAATTTTTTCGAAATTTGCGAAGTTGAATGTAATCACGCAAATTGAGATTACTAGTTTAATATCGCAATTTCGAGGTCAATACAACCTCGCAATTTTCGAGGCTGAATGTAACTTCGCAAATTGAGAGTTCTAATCAGTAGAGTAGACAGGATTCAAGAATGGTGGGGGGAGGGGGAAACCTTTTCAAAAAAAACTTTTTTTACCTTGGTTTCCCCTTATTTTTTTCGAAATTTTTTCAAAAATTTGGGCAAAAACATAAGAGAGGACCAGGGCAATTTTTTTGACTTTATAAAAAAATTTCAAAAATCAGTTTAATTCACTGTTTTTCGCGCCGAACTTTGAACAAAATTTTCCCAAATTTTACGAGATCCCTCGTAAATTTTGCCAACGTAGGTTGGGTCGGACTGTCGGACCCCTTGCCCACGTATGATCTCTTTTTTACAAAAAAAGAACATAAACACCCCACTCTCCCGTTCAATTTTACCTGGTAATGAAGATTAGGTAATTTCCCCCAATGACCAATTATGTAATTCATGTTTTGTTTGTTATTTGTAAAATTTAGGCAAACCGCTTACCTTTACTCTTGCACCAAAGCTTGATAAACTTCTAATATTCAATTTGCGATCGGTCTCATTCGGAGATTCTTGAGACGAAATGTCGGAAATAATAATTTTGCAAAAAATCTAAAATGGAAACAAGCTTTTAGGCCCTTTTAGCGCAAGAAATAGCAGTGCGGGTTCAGCGACCCAAACGAGTAACATAAGTAAAGCATTCATAAAATTCTTTTATTCATTTTTGATCTCAAAACATCCACAAAAATACAATTACCGGTGAAAGACCAAATTAGGCCGAAAATTGTCTCAGGATTATTTCACGTTCCTTTCGACAATTTTCCGACCATCAACGTAATTCAAAAAGCCAGGATGGGAGATAAAGTTACAGCGCAAAGTTTGGAAATAATTACTCAAAACCAAGGCACGAAACTAGTAGACGAAGCCAACAATTAACATAAAACCACCACGCCACCGGCCCAACAGCATATAAATCGAAAAATGCCAAGAACCGAGTTTCGACCGAAGGATTGATGCGCACCCGCAGCCGGCTCATAAATCATTTGAAAGAAAAATAAGATTGAGTTGGAATTTAATTAAAAAAAGGTTTTTGGCCACAAAATTTTTTACAGCCACAAAAAACGCATTAGGATGTCATCCAACTTTTTCTCCAGCGGATTTTCTCCAATCTTCTAAAAAATGCTTGCTTTGCTCAGAAAACATTTTGAACATTTTTAGTGAAAAAAGTCAAAAGTGGGAGAAAATCCATTGGAGGAACAAAAAGTTGGGTACCATCTTAATGCCCAAAAAAGTATAAAGGAGATACCCCTCTCGTCACCTAAGAATCGATGGTTTTCTCATAAAAATCCTAAAATGTTTGATTTTCGCTTTTTTTAACAAGTGACCCCTTAGGGGTAATTTTATCCGGGGAATCGATTGCGCGCACTCCCGAACCTTAAAATGCTTCCTTGACTCTGATTCAGGGAAGGAATCGGTGTATTGAAGCGAAAATCAAACATTTTAGGATTTTTATG
>JAQGBS010003024.1:0-12120 GCA_034698545.1 Acrobeloides obliquus
CCATATCTCCGGATACGAAAAAGTTTTGGATTTTTGGAAGACAGATTTGTTATATTGGGGTCATACAGTTACTTTTAAGCCACAATTGAAAAAAATCTGAGACTATGACTTTTTTGCTTGGTACCTTCATCTTCGAAAACCTTCAGACAATCTGTCTTAAGTCAGCATCAAAGCAAAATTACCTACCAAAAGAATAGCTATGCGCATCTTACAATTGTTGAATGTCATAAATGTAGAAGAAATTGTTTGCTTGAAAAATAACTCAATGAGTAAAAACTGATTGGTTTCTATAGCTTAAATAGTTAACCGAACAACAATTGTCGAAATGTCGAAAATCATCATGAGTCAAGAATCTTCTTCCCTTGTGTAATACAATGAAATAATAAATCGAGACTTGGTTTCCTCACGGATCCTGAAAGTTATAAAAAAAAGTCCAGCGGGAACAAAACTTCATGGCCAAATGGTTAGGGCTCTACAAACGCACTTTTAGGGCATGTTCGAATCCCGGCCCGAATTTTAAGTTTTTCCGATTTTCATGCAATTTTTACATATGCCTATTTTTGGTCGTACAGTCAGACCTCGATATAACGACACCCCCTGTGTACTACCACGAAAGATAAAACTTTTTAAAATTTTTCCGTAAAATATTTTTTTTAAAAATTGTTTGACAGATCGCTAGCATTTGCTTTCTTCTGCAAAATGGAAATTTTTCTAAAAAAATTTTTTATCATCTGGAATTAACCCCTCTAGGGATAATTTTATGCGGGGAATCCGAATTTCACATTTTCTCGACCTGAAAATCTTTCCCCGAACAAGAAAAGGCTAATTATATGACGTATGTCCATCTTTAGGGCCACATTTTTGACAAAAATCGCATGCCATAGGTTATATAAATAGCCTTTCCTTGATTCGGAGAAAGATTTTCAGGTCTCTGAAATGTGAAATTCGGATTCCCCGCATAAAATTACCCCTAGAGGGGTCAATTCTAGATGATGAAAAAAATGTTTCGAAAAATTTCAGGTTCAGTGGGATATCTAATCGATACTAGTATAAAAAATTCTTATTAAAAAATGACCTCAGATTCGGAAACAATCCCCTCAACCACCCCAAACATTGGGTTTTGGAGCACTATAAATATTTTGGAACACTAATAAAAAAGCTTTAAATTCTGGGATCCGTGCTTTTAAGGTGTAATCATGGAGTCCTAGCCATTTGGCCATGAAGTTTAGTTCTCTTCGGACTTTTTTTATAATTTTCGGGAGTCATGTCCTTGTTTTTCACTCTTTACCTTAGTTTTCGGTCTAGTTTAATTGATTGTAATGTCTTTTATGCGTTGTAATACTAAAGATGCTTTTAGTCAGGAGTTCTTTTGGTGTACAGGGTGTTCAATAATTTATATCATACTTTCAAAAGGTACAAAAATCAAGTTTAAACCCAACTCAGAGTCAAAAAATAAAGAGGACATAATTTTTTCGTATTTTTGCATTAAAAAATCGAATTTAAAATATTTTTCAATAAAGTTTGGCCTTAAAAATCCCATGATGTGGGCTATTGAATGAGCGACTGAAATGGATTTAAACTCTATTTTTGGCAAAATTCGATTTTTTGGCTAAAATTCGACAAAAGAAGTGTACCGCGAACTGTTGAAGATTCTGGAAACGAAATACTGCCGTTCTGGAAACGAAAATTCTAATTTTTGGACAAATTTTAATTTTTGCCAAATTTTAATTTTTGGCCAGTCTTTTTTTTTCTTCAAAAATTCGATTTTTAGCTGAAAGTATGATATAAACTATTGAACACCCTGTACTTTAAATTATTTAAGAAGATTTTTTTCTTTGTTTTGACCCTTCCCATTATTTCCCGATGTTTCATGGTTAAAAGATCAGATGAACCATCACAAGCTTAATGTTTGTTGATCTCCAAGGCCTTTAAATAGCTGATCTGAAATATAAAAAAATGTGACAAAAAATTCCACAAGGATTTTTTAATTTTAGAAATTGAAAATAAACTTTATCGGTTTTTTAATCAATCGCTTAAATTATGAGTGATCGAGCTTCTTTTCCCCAACATACATGATGCAGAAACGTAAAAATATGCTGGACCTTGAAGCATTGTGTATTTATTTACCGCAGCAATTGCTATTCACACCCACGAAATTTTCCTTCTGACATAAAAATTTTTATATGTGGAGGGAAATTCTTATGTTTTTAAAAGAATTATTTTCTGTCTTCTTTATTTTTAAAAAACTCGTTGTTTTTAGACAATGAGTGATTTCTCTTTAGTTAGAACAAGATCTTCTTCTGTTGCACGTAACACTACATCTAGTTCAGATGGAAAACTTTTGGTAATTTTTTCAATTTTTTGTCACAACTAAAAGTTTTTTAGCTTACAAGGACATATTCAGTGCCGGATTTGTCTTCTAGCTATCGTATAGCGGATACTGTTTATAAGCCTTATCCGTTTCCTAATTATTATGATCCATTTGCTTATTATACACCGGTATGCATATATGGGCAATACCATTCATTTGTCTAAATAGAGTGAACCCAAAAGGAGGGTGGTGTCTATGATAGCGCAAAATTTTTTTTTGAGATCATGAAAATTGTGTACTGATCGTATACCGTGCTTTTTCACAAAATTTTTGAAGTGTGGGGTATTGCCGATGTTTAACAAGTTCATTTAAGTTAAAGCTTGTGTAATTTATAGAGTGATGATTATTGGTATGATAGGTATAAATCTTATCGCCGTTCTATTTATAATGGCTACTATCCAGCGTATAATCGTTACTTATATAATGATTATCCATATAGTTACTGGTATCGTTGTAAAAGTCGTCTGTAAGTAAGGGTGGAAAAGGCCATCTCTCGAACAAAGCCAGTCATTGGCCCGCCTGGACAGGCCAAAACGATCATTCTCAACCTGGAGTGAGAGCAGGGCCTCGGCTCTGGTATGGCTCGAGCAGTCCCAAAACTTTAGGCCAGACCATACTATTAGGTCGTTAGGTGGGGGTTGCCCCCTCCCAAAATGGAACCCTAGATATTTTGAGAGAGGCCTAAAAATCATAACTCCACTGCCCCATCTCTTTTTTGCTTACTTTTCCATTTTAGAAATAACTGGGATTACCCTTACCACTATCGAAGTTATGTGAATCCATACTATGACACATATTTAAGAAACGTTTATTTACGGCCATATCGAAGCTATTGGTCCAGTTATTCGTTCTATTGGCCGTATTAAAAAATAATTAGTCCGAATCCGCGCCTGTTGGCGCGAATTCGGGCCTCACATTTCTATATTTCAACACACAAACAAACAATAATCTAACACACAAAACACAATTCTCGTCCTCTCTCTATTCCTCCCTCGCCCCATTTCTCCCCTCCCTATCTTCCACATCTTTCTCCTCTCCCTAACTCCCTCCACGCCCATCCATCCTACTCGCCCAAATCTCCATCAATAAACTTAAACATTAAAACGATAAACCTCAGGAAACCTATCCTGAATGCAAAAAATATCAGGAAACCTGCCCCATTTCTTCACTCTCTCTCAAACGTTCTAGTACGATATCTATAAAATCGTCCTAGTACAACTTTCCCCCTTTCTCTCGAAAAATCGAAAAATTTCAAACGACTCCAAACCCTTCAAGACCTTCACTAAACACTTTCTAAAATTACTACTAACAACTTTATTTCTGAGCACCATTCACCAATCCTTCACCATAACTCTAACACTATCATTGACAAACAAACAACATTACCAAAATACTATAAGAGATATTTGTGAATTAAATTTAATCTTTCAACCTTAACTAATTTTTATGCATAAATTTATATATTTTTTGATTGAATGGATTATTTGCCAATAATTATTTGCCAAAATTATTAAACTACTTTTTTACTCAAAGTGTTTAGAAAATGAGTAGTTTTCCATTATCCAAATCTTCTTCCGTGGGAGTATTTTTTGAAGCCGATAATAAAATTCCAAGAGCTGCTGATTATTCTGGACAACTTACAGTATGTATTTTTAATCTTTTATTTATTAACTTTTTTATTCCCAGTTGACAAGAACCTACTCATCTCCAGATTTATCGCTAAATCGGTTCGATTACTATGCTAAACCTTCTTTATACCCTTACTACTACAAACCAAGTGAATACCGAAATTTAAATGATCCTTGGTATTATTACAATGCGGTAATTTTAATTTTTTAAATATTGATCAGGGCTAGGAATTGTACAGGTTCAATTCCCTGACCAATAGATAGGAATTGAACCTGCACCGTTTCCTTTTCCTTTTGTCCATTTTCGCTCCAATACATCCCTTACTTCCCTGAATCAGGATCAGGGAAGCATTTTAGCTGCTTGTATATGAGATCAATCGATTCCCCACCTAGAAAAAACCCATTGAGTCATTTTCGCGAATATTTAAAACAACGCTCTAACCTTATTTATGGATCAAGTCAATAATTTTAGCACGATGATTATTGGTATAACAAATATCGTTATTGGCGCAGTTATGTTCATAATGACTATGCTCCATATTCTTACCCCTATCGAGACTATCCCTATAGTTATTGGTATCGATATAAACCTAGATTGTAAGCAGTGCCATAGCGAGGGAGTACAGGGGACACATGTACCCTCCCCACGGCCAAAAAGATTTAAAAATCCAAAGGGTCCCCCTTATGTTTTTGACCTTTTGGTTTTTTGGGATCTTGTACTCCCCCCCCCATGAAAAAATCCTGGCTACGGCACTGATTTTAAGAAAAACTTTAAAAAATAGTCAAAAATCTCACCAATCATTTCTTTAGCTACGATTATTCCTATCCATACTCTTATTCAAGCTATGTAAATCCAAGCTATGCTCGGCCATATAGTTTCTATCATAGGGACTTATATACCGCATATCGATATTATCGACCATTGACTTATTATAGCAAAGTTGGATCTATACCAGATAGACTAATATAATAAATTGCAAGATTAAAATTAAGACAATTGAATAGATGTTAAAATGGTGTCTTTATTTGTGTCCAAAAAACTGGATTATTGCAATTTTTAAAATTTTTCGTTTTTAATTTTCAATAAAATAAGCTTATGGGGATTTTCTATGCCGTTTTTTGCTAAAATTGGAATTTGGAGAATATTAAATTTGAAGCGGGATTCGAACCCTAGACTATAAACTGCAAATCTGTCACTTTATCCACTCGGTCATGGACTCGGAGGTGAAAAACCCATGTTATGGTATTCATTCTACTCGCCTCGGCGAGCTGAATCGAATGGCATGACTCGTTTTTAAATTTTCGAATTTCTTCCTTTGTTAGCAAAAAACCATGCCGGACCTTAAAAACGTTTCATTGACTCTGCTTTAGCCTATTTTGCTTCAATACACACTACTTCGCTGAATCAAGTTCAGGAAAGAGCTTTTAAAAGTTGTCAATGGGCGTAATCGACTTCTCTCATAGTAACCTTATGGAAAAAAATAAGGTTAAAAAATTTAAAAACTTTGAAAATTACAAAAATCCATTTTGTTGGACACTCTGAAAATTTTATGCAATATTTATTATATAATAAAGTGTTTATTCGATCAATTTTTTTAAATTTTAAATAAAAGCAAGAGTGTGTCCAGAGGATAATCTTTCTTCCTGATAGTACTTGGAAGAAAAAGATGCATAATCTTGAGTCATTTCTCACTGTGTGCATATTCATTCCAATGCGCCCACACAAATCTTCTTGATAGCCATTGATTGAATTTTGATTTTAGAATTTTATAACTAGGCTAAAGCTTATATATAATTGCATTATGCCAGTAACAAGATCTGCATCTATGGTGTTTGCGCCAACTGATGGAAAAATATCGGTAACTCATAATCAGAAAAAGTATATCTTTTCAACAATAGGGTTTAGCTCGCAAGAAGTTCATCTTTGGCAGCCATAACTTCTTATAACAAACCAACAAACCAAGACAATTCCTTTTATCGGTATATGTATAACCCATGGATACGATATGGGGCTGTAAGTTGTATATGGAGCTAAAAACTTTATTTTAATCTTTAGCTTGATGATTATTGGTATGACCGGTATAGATTTTATAGAAGCCCTCATATGTATGGAAATGACTATCTTTTGTGGCGCTATCGAAGGCGATTGTAAGAATTTTTTGTTTGTCCTTCAGCCAGCCAAAAATTACTCAAGAGTCCCCCTTACGATGTATTAATTTTTTTCATAAAAAATACAATTTTTCCATTAAAAAACCTTATTGAGATAGTACCCTCATACGTGCACAAGAGGATGATCTGAGCCCCCATGCATCGCATATCGACCAAAAATTTAAGAACCATAGCGTCTCGGCACAGCAAAGCCGCGCCGAGGCGCTATGGTTTAATCCATACATGGGCAAGGGGAGGGGAGTACTGTGCCCCTCCCTAATTCGTCGTATCGGGAAAAAATTAATGGACCAATTCGTATTTGGGAAGCCGCCTAGACTGAATTCGCCCTGTCGCCGATTAGCCCCCTCTGTCGCAAAATCTTGGCTACGCCTATGCCCGGTACTAATATTCAAATTTGATAATTTTGTGTATTTTATTCATCTTGGCGATTTATGAAAATACCGACTTTCTTTTTTTAAATAAAAGGCAAAAAAGTTAAAAACAATTGACGCAAGCTGGACTCAAACTTTTGAGCACTAGTGCCTAAGTGACCAATTTTTTCGCACTCCTATACATTCTTGCATAGGTATCAAGATTACTATCCTTTTTTAGGCATCAAGATTACTATCCTTATTCTTCACGCAGCTATCGAAGTTATTTATATCCATATTATGGGGATTATTTACGAGATTATTATTATGGCCCTTATCGAAATCCTCCATCAATTTATTATGCACCATATTGGTATTATTTCTGAAGTGGTTTCATAATAAATTTTTTGAATTTAAATTTGTATTTGGCTATTCAAATAAATAAATACAGGGTTATTCAAAAAAGGCAATTTTTCTGAAAACACGAAATTTTTTCCTAAAAATGACCCCACTAGGGGTAATTTTATAAGGCGAATCGATTGCGCGCATTTCTGATCCCTGAAAATTCTCCCTAATCCTAATTCAAGTAAAAAATTTGTGTTTTTGAAGCAAAAATGATCATTTTTCAGATTTTTCCCTGAACCAAGGTCAAGGAAGCATTTTCAAGGTTCGGGGATGCGCGCAATAGGTTCCCTGCATAAAAGTACTCATAGGGGTCATTTTGGACAAAAATATAAGGGAAAACAAGGCAACTTATTTTGAGTTTTTAAAAAATTTTCTAAAATCAACTTAATCCTCTTATTTTTTGCGCCAACAGGCGCAAAATTTTTGTTGAAAAACACTCAGTTTTAAATTTAAAATGCTTATAAATTTTCGATTTTCGACGAAAATTTTTTTAATCTTTGAGTTATGGCAAAAACCACCGCTATAGGCGAATTTTTTGTTGCAAAATACTTGTTTATAAGCTTAAAATGCTCAGAAAATGATGATTTTATTGTCCAATCAAGATCTTTTCCTCAAGAAGTAAAATGATGGATCAATAAAGAAGAAGAATGAGTTTAAAAATTGAAACTAAAGATCGATGTGAATTTTACGTCAAGTTAAACCACTGGTAAACAACTTCACTTTTAAATTAAGAAAATTTTGTTTTATAATTTAAAACACCTTTTTTAAGAAAACAGAGCTTTATGTCACAAAACGTGTTACAAAATTTTTTAAGGGTTATTACTTTTTCATGCGATTTTCTCGTTTTTCTATCGATTTTCATCAAAAGTAACCTTTAAGAAAATTGTAGAAGAAATCAAGCTCTACAACTTTCTTTCTTTCTAGAAATCGATAAAATTCATTATCAAAATAAGTATCCTTACAAAAATTTTTGTGACACCCAAAGCTCGGTTTTCTCGAAAAGTTTGTTTTAAGGATATAATGGAGAGCCCATTTGCTGTTTCTATGACATTTTCTCCATCTACTGATAGTTCTTATTCGTATGGAAATAATTATTTGGCATGGCGTTACAATCGTCGTTTGTAAGACCTTATTTTATTATCACCAGTGGCGTAATTTCAGTTGGCGAATGGGAGGGGGTGCACATAACTTTCGACAAAATTTTGTGTTAAAATCTTATATTTTAAGCAAAAAAGGCGCAAATTGTTCGAACAAATACGTGTTTTTAAGCTAAAAATGCTCAAAAAATAGGATTTTTGTTGAAAAAATAGAAATTTTGGTTAAAAAATGAAAAATTTTGGAATTTTTTAGTTAACTGGAAAATTTTGGGCAAAAACATAAGAGAGAACGAAAATTTGCAATTTTTCCAGGAATGGGGGGTGTACTCCCCTACACCCCCTTAATTACTCCACTGATTATCACTAACTATTCGCAATGTTTTTAGGTATAACGACTATTATCCAATCTCAGCTCGTCCATTTACTTTTCAAGTTTATGGTAGCCCTTTTTATGGGCGTCACTTAAGAGATGTCTATTATTATCCGTCTAGAAATATTGCACGTTATTCTCCATATGGATTTTGAAGAATGACAGTACTAATATGATATTTTTTTAAATTTGTTCAATAGTTATTGAACATTTTATTATTACAGAATGCTATTATGATTTATTTAATAAAGTTTCTTTTTGATATAACTATAAAATATCTCTATAAATAAAATTAAAAACATAAGAAATCATGGAGCTACTTTGACTGGGAAGACCCAGTCAACATGGTCTTAAAACTTATGTTAAAAATTCAAAAATTTGTTCGAAAATGCGCTTTCTAGGGGTAATTTTACATGAGCAACATGATTCTGATGTTATTTTCACGCCAAATGCTTCAGAAATTGTGAAAATGAGTGTTTTTTAAAGATGACGTTTTTGAGTTGTTTTCTTGATATATAAATTTGTCTATTTTTTTCACAATTTCTGAAGCATTTGGCGTGAAAATAACATCATAATCGTGTTTCTCATGTAAAATTACCCCTAGGTAGCGCATTTTCGAACAAATTTTTAACATAAGTTTTGAGATCGTGTTGACTGGATCTCCCCAGCCGAAGTAGCTCCGAAATCATTCATTTCGGCCTTATTTTTTCCTGTAATTATAAAACTATATTCCTACAAACGCTTTACTATATATGTGTAATGTTTATCTGTCTATGCAGACGATCTCGGGAACGTTAGATTTAAGTCCTGGACGCTAAAACTAAAGTTGTAGATGACAACGAGAGAAGATGATCGACATCACTTTTATGGGGGTACCTCTCGAAAAATTTCACCCCTACTAAATGTTAAAGAGAAAACTTGCTCGGGGGAGGAGAAGCGTTACCTCTTCTTCCCTCCGAATACGTTACCTCTCGAACTCCTGGTCCTGTCTATTATTTATTTTTGTCGAAATTTACAATTTTTATATAGGATGAGTTAAAAAAGTGCATTTTTGTGATTTTGGGGCCCGAAAAATTTTTTGGGACCGAAATTTTTTCCTAAAAATGACCCATATAAGTAGGTGAGCGTTCTTCTATTTTTCACCCCCCCCCCCTCCAGGGAGAGGGGGGGGGGGGTGATTGCTTCTATTAGAATACATTCGGTATTAATTTAAAGGGACCGGAAGGAAAAAACTCCTAAAAAACTTGATTTTTGCTTCTAAACAAATGCTTGTCTAAGGCAGTTAGCATGTGTTCCAAGAGATGCATAGGAAAGATCTATTCGATTTGATACACAGGAAACTCAAAGATCAATAATAGAAAAACAATTGCAAGTGGAGTTAATTTTTCATTTTTCGCAAACTTTAAATTTGTGGTTTCCTTTAAATTAAAATTTTCGATTAAAATGGTTGGCCAACGTTCGCGCTCTCTTTCCACGATTGTTGTACCTTCCAAAGAAGATTATAAAGTAGGATTTTTGAAAACCCACAGTTTTTGCCGGTTCCCTGCCGAATTTGAATCACACATGGGCAACACATTTGTACAAACTACCCCCTCCCCCCTAAAACGAGAAAAAATCCCATTGATCCCTAATGGAATTTTTTTAAAATTTTGCCCAAATTACCTGGGGAACAAAGGCCTCTCGTGCGAGACATCCTTTACAGCGGACCAAATGGGGAAAAAATGGGCATTCACATAAATTTCAAAACAGTTTATGCCATTGAATTCAGCTCGCCAAGAAGAGCAAATCGAGTACCATATCATGGAGTTCATATCCTATCCATATGGCCGAGTGGTTAAAGCGCTTGATTTTCAGGGCTCAGATTTGAATCAATTACAATTTTAGCCCATCAAAAAGTTTAAAAATCTTTTAGAATATTGAAACTTGGCATGATCGCTCTGTCTATTATCGAATACCAACCGGCAATAATTACGTCTCTTGGCGCTATCAAACATTTTTAGCTCAAAAAGCACTGCCTTGGCGCCATAGTCTTGGATCTCGAAGTAAATTGTAAGCCATATTTTAAATTTTTATGAGGTGTCTCAAAAAAGAGATTTTCGCGATTTTTGGGCAATTTTTTCAATATTTTTCATATTTTTTAATTTTTATCAAAATAACCCTAGAGGGGGTTTTCCATGCGAGAAATCATTGAAAAATCAATTCTTTTTTGACCCTGAATTAGCCTATTTTTGGCTTGATTTCTCAAATTTTGCAAAAAAGGCTATTTCAGGATAAAGGAAGCGTTTTTCACATAGAAAACTTCGAAGCTACTACATAAGGGAGGCACCAACGTGAAAAATTGTTCGAAAATTTTTTCTGGAAATGACCTCTCTAGGGGTAAAAACATGCGGGGAATCTGAATTTGACATTTTCGAAGCAAAAAACACTTCTATGATTCAGGGAAGGCCTGTGTATTGAAGCGAAATTCTTTGAAGCGAAAAGTCGCATTTTGCGACTTTTCGCTTCAATGCGCAGGCCTTCCCTGAAGCATTTTTTAGCTTCATAAATGTCAAATTTGAATTTCCCACATGTTTTTACCACTAGAAGTGTCAAAATTTTTCAGAAAAAAAATTTTCGAAAATTTTTTCACGTGGGTGCCTCCTCCATTGTGTAGTAGCTCCAAAACCTCCATATAGGGTTATTTTGGTAAAATTAAAAAATTTGAAAAAATTTTCCAAAAATCTCAAAAACATTTTTTGCCACCCTATATATAAAAAATGCTCTAGGTATGAAGATTACTTCCCTTACCTTGCACATACTACAAGTTATCAAAGTTATGGGAATCCATATTATGAACGGTATCTAAGAAATGATTATCCTTTATATAATATTGCTCGAGATACACCATATTGGCATTAATTTGGCCGAGTGCACTTATAAGGGATTTCTCTCCAAGATAACAAAAGTTCAGCGCAAATGGTGCAGGAGCAAGCAGCGCAAAATTCATCTTGAACAAGGAGAGTTCGATTTCCTGGGGTCGAAATTTCATTTTTATCAAATCAAAAATAGTTGTAAAATCAAACTTCTCTATTAAAGTTTTTGAAACAATTTTGCCTACCATTATTTTCCGATTTTAACCTAAGTGGGACCTTATCCAGGTATTCCCTAGAGATATAACGTTTTTCAATGCTAGCTTTACGAAAAATGTCGGCTACTTGGCGAAGTGGATAAGGAAGCCGCCCGTCCGATCTGACAAGTTAAGCAATGTTAGGCCCGCAAGTTCGATCCCACTAGGGCAAAATTTTCGATATAAAAAAATTTTCCTTATAAAGAATGGAGAAAAAAGTTTTTGCTCCATTGTTTTTAATTAAAGTTTTTTGTAGATCAAAATTTTTGCCCTAATGGGATCAACTCATCGTTGCTTAACTGACCAGATCGGACGAGCGGTCTTCTTATCTACTTCGCCAAGTAGCCGACATTTTTCGTAGAACCATAAAAAACATTATTTACTCATCTGGGGCCTTATTTTCATATTCGGATTTAATTAAATCCGAAGATGAAAATAAGGCTCCTGCCCTCCGAGTCCTCCACTTGCTCCTGCGCCAACTGTAATGAACTTTTTTCAAAATTTTGTAAATTCCCCTTAATAAATGCGTTTGGCACTTTTTAAAATCTTAAATATTCATGTATTATTAATGCTGTTTAAAAATAAACATTATTTTATAAAATTGAGTGATTTTTGTTATTGATT
>JAQGBS010003025.1:0-12117 GCA_034698545.1 Acrobeloides obliquus
AACGCTTCCTTGACCCTGATTCAGGGAAGAAATCGGTGTATTGAAACGAAAATCAAACATTTTCGGATTTTCGCTTCAATACATCAATTTAATCCCTGAATCAGAGTCAAGGAAGCGTTTTAAAGATTCGGGAATGCGTGCAATCGATTTCCTCCTAGAAAAACCTAAGAATTTACGGTTTTCTCATAAAAAACAAAAATGTTTGATTTTTGCTTCAATACATCCACCTCCATTCCCTGAATCAGGGTCAATATGTATCTCTTATACATTTCTATCTATATCTTTTTGTTATTTCTTAAACAAGTTGAAAGCCACTGAACCATAAAATTTTATAACTTTATTTTCGCAAACATCTAAAAATCTTCACTGCCCACTCCAAGTTTTCACTTTCTATTGTTCTAATGTTTACGTTTCACCGCTTCTTCCGGGTTGTATTTTAATGAAAATTTATGAGATTTTGAAATTTTCAAGTGTTTTTGTTTACTAAGTGAAATTTTAGCCAGCCCTATTTATATCCTCATGAAACTCGCCATAGATTCCAAATTAGCTATTTCGGATGTTATGTTAATGGCTATGTCGTCAGCAGTTAGTGCGGTGCCGAGAAGGACTTCGAGGCGATTGTCTGATTTAAGTGATATTGCTCATTTGACAGTGACTTCTAATGGAATTAGTTTGACGCCGAAACAGAAAAGTTGGATCAAGGTGAGAGAAATAGTTGTAAAAATTCAAATTTCTATTACAAACTTTATTTGTCGGTAAAAATATACTACTAATTTGGTTGGTTGTTGAAAGTAATTTCGCCGAGGATCGAACCCGCGGGCCCAACGTTGCTTAACTTGCCAGATCGGACGAAATCACGTTCAACGACCAACTAAGTTAGTGCTCAACTTTTTTTACGTTGCCCCGGAAACGAAATATAATCTGTGATTATGATACTAAAAAATTTTTTTAATATTACTTTTATTTTTTAGTGTGCCTTCGACAAGTGGAAGAAAAAATCCCCAGTTTCAGTTGGCGACTGGGTTCATACCTACATCCAGCAGAGGCATAAAGACTGGAAAAATGAACTCTCAACAAAATCTCATCTCGTCCAACTATATTCTGAGACGATCACCAAGATCATAGAAATGGCCATAGAATCTCTGGATAGTTTGGATGACTCCCTAGGACCCCTACTTGTCAGCTATACTTCCGACAATGGAATATTGAATGGGAAGGAAGGCTTCGACTTGACTTACTGGACTTATGTGTCCGAAGCCCTGTGCCATCTAGCCAAGGAGTTCCCTGTGAAATCGAATAAGTGGGAAACTGTGAATGGCTGGAGGATAGTGATATTATTCTTGACGAATAAATTGGAATATGGATTTCATCTAGAAGAATCGCCCAAGTCAAAAAGTTTGAGATGTGAAAGATCTTTTGATAATCCATGTTATATGGCGTAAATAATTTTTTCTAGGAAAAGATGTTTGGGTGGGGTAAATTTTTTGAAAAAATCAAGGTTTAAAAAAATGAATTTTTGAAGAAAGGAAAAAGAATTTTTACAAAATTTTCAATTTTTGACGAACTCTTCAATTTGATGAATTCTTCAATTTTTGATAAAATTTTTTGCAAATTTTGACGACTTTCTCAATTTTTGACGAATTTTCCAAATTTTTGATGATTTCTTTAAATTGATGAAGCATATCTTTAAACAATCAAAAATTTCTTCAAAAATTAACAATTTAAGAAAAAAAATAAAAAACGAATGAGTACTCCAAGGTCCACAACTTGTATATATTTTTATGTCATTCATTGTTTGTATATATATATCATTTTTGTATATTATTTTTTGTGATTTTTTGCAATATTAAAAACTGTAATAAATGTTTTCATATCCCAAAAAATTGTGTTCTTTGTTATTTTGACATTTTTCGGGTTAGCTGATCACATGGAAAACACGATGAGGTTCAACTCATATCGATCGATTTTGAAGAGCATTGAATAGCATTTGAATTTGGTTCTTCTAAAAGTACATGTTTTAAGTTACTTCTTAGGAACAGGGATAAGAGGAGAAAAACATATTTTTAAATATAAATTTTTTTGCATTTTTTCAATACTGCGATAAATGACGACTAGAGTTGGTAAATAGATATCTCGGCGAACTGTATCCAAATCAGATGATCTCGATATCAATGGATTCCTGACAATTTTCTGAACAGCTTTTTGGAATATCACATTATGGGTTACTATTTTGGAACATCAATTTTTCGCCATAGGAGGGCAGTTTTTTGCAATTTTAGGTACCAAAGGAATCGGCAGGATACATCTGGTAAAGCTTAAAAAATCCCTTAAACGCTCAGCAACAACTGTAATCGCTTAAAATTTGCGATTACAAAATAGTATACATCTCAAATAATTTAAATATTGCAATTTTTATGGAAATTTTGCAATATATTGATTTTTTCCACCTAAGGAAACGAGATACTCCATAAAAAATTTTGTAAAAATAGTTAAAAAATTTCTAAAATCATTAAAATATTTTAAAAAACGTGAAAATTACAAAAATGGGTTAAAAATTCAAAAAATTTACTAATCTTGACAAAAGTGCAAATATTTTCAGCTTCATTTTTAAGCCAGAGTTTTCCCAAAAACCCAGATTCAAAATTCCAAAGCTGACGGAAGACTTCAAAATTAACACTTAAAAATTCGTCCTTTCTGAACCTTCAACCTTTCCACATGACCAACTAAAATCACTCATAAGAAAAACATTTACCGACGTCATAAAGAGAAGATACCCATTAAGAATAGTAAAATCGCAGAGTGGCGCTCGTGCCATAAGATGCCTCTCGTTCAAAAAAATTTCTTGATTTTTTCGATCGAAACTCACCCTTTAGGGGTTTTTTTCATGCAAAACACGATTTTGATGTTATTTTCGCATTTTAAAGACTCCTTTATGCTGAAATTGCCACAGGGTGAGTCAAAATAGATGTCCCGTTTTATGTGTTCCGTTTATTTTGACTCATCTTGTAACTAACAATTTCAGTATAATGGAGTCGTTAAAATGCGAAAATAACATCAAAATCGTGTTTCTCGCATGAAAAAGCCCCTGAAGAGTAAGTTTTGTTAAAAAAAATTGAGAAATTTTTTTGACTCGATTCGGACAGGATTCATGCGCCCCCTTTTAATAAGAACAACGTTGGCCATAAGATACGGTGAAGTATTGAGGTGCAACTGATCTCGGAGAGGCCCAAGATAAGAAGGGATAAAGTATAGAGGTTGTTAATTCGCTCGAAAAAGAGGACATGGTGCCATGCCCATTTTTTCGAACCAAAAACCGAGTCAAAAAAGGGGTGCAAAAAAGTTTTAGTTCTTACAGGCTTATAAAACTCCCATTATCATAACTGAAAAGATACATTGTTTAGTATCTTTTGAGCTATGATTTATAAATATCTTTCAAATTATGGTAACGGGAATAAATTATGGTAAAAGTCGGCTTCTTTATCCACTGCACTATGAGTTTAAAAAAATTCTGATGCAAAAACGGTCTAGTCGAGTCTGTTGATTTGATCGAAGTATGTGGGAGGAAGAATTCGGCTCCAAATTATATCAACTCGACATGAATAAGACAAATCGTCTGGCCGTAAAAGTATATATTTTTAGTTTTTCATACTAGTTATAAAAAGATACCGTATATTTTTGAAGAAAATTATAATTTTTCTTCGTATTGTAAAAAAATATAATTAATTTTTTCAAAAAAATAATTAAATTAACATATGCTTTTGGGGCTAAAAGCACAAAAGAATACTAAATACCATCATTTTTGGAATCCACTCTACATAAATGTCTATTATCTATAACCTAGTCAAAAAGTTAGATGCCTAGAAAAGTTACAAATCTATCCAGAAAAGACTTTAGAAACAAATGATGCCAAAATATTTTGCCCTTTCGAGCTTAAGATCTCATATTACTATGACACAACCAATACACTATACATAGAGGTTCAAAAAGCAAAACAAAAAAAAGTAAAATTATATTGCTAATGGGAAATCGATGTTTATGAACAAAGTATTCTTATCAAATGTTATTCCTTTTTATAACAAAATCAATTTGAAGTCACAAAAATATTATTATGCAAATTTTGAAATTATTATTTTTAAGCTTATGCCCAATATATATTACCCCATTTTTTCTTTCTTGCTATGTGCCGTAAGTCTGGATTTTAAACATTTTGTTAACTTAAACTTTTATTAATATGCAATTCAGTATTGTAACTTGAGCATAACTTTTGTTGAGAGGTTTTTATTTAAACAGCAGTTATAAGAAATATGTAAATTTTACCTCTTTTTAGGAAGATGTTATTTTTTAAATTTTGTATTTCTAGACAATGAGGGGGTTTATCATATCTTTTCCTATAATAAGACGTTATGCATAGGGGTCGTCTACATATTATGTAATCAATTTTGGCCATTTTTTGACCCCTCCCCAAAAAAGTAATCATTGGGCAACCCCTTCCCTATAATATTACAGGGTGGGGTTTAAAAAATCGGAATTTTGCCGTTTTTTAGTAAAAAAATTGTCTAAATTTTTTTTAAAGTTTTTCGCCAACAAACGGCAAATTTCAGTTTTTTAAAGTCCACTCTGTACGAAATTACTTCCAAAAATAAAAAAATAATAGAAATACTATATTTTTTACAATTTTGGAATTAGATGAATTTTTGCGTAATTTTTTTCTTCAATTTGTAGATAAATAGAATGTTTTACAATTCATAAATCGGTTGCGCGCATTTACAGACCTTTAAAACTGGCTTTGCAATAAAAGCGAACAACATTCCCATAACCAGGTACCATTTTTCGAAGGGTCCCAGAAAACTGTTAAAAATTGATTTTTACTTTGATTGTGGTCTATTTAGAAAAGTAAAAAATTTTTTGACCCAATCATATGGGTCTTTCGTCTTCGCCTTCTACAGCATCAACAATGCCAGTACTTAGCCAATGCCTTAAAATGATGTATCACAGTATAGCCTACTTTCAGTCCCCATGTCGAAATTGTCTGGAAAGTCCTTCTATACTCATATTTTTTACGTCTAGGCAATTTGAGTATTCCGCAGGTCTTTTTACACAATATTATTTTGAGCATAACTCTGATGATTAAATCCAGATTCGATTATCTTGGTGTCTTTTGAAAGCCAAAACTGGGGCTGCAACTTTTATATTGGGTATATGGAGCACATGTATACAAACACCCCCCCCCCCCTCCCGAAATTGATGACTTTCTGTGGACGAAATGAGTCTTGCCCGCAAAATTTGCGGGCTAAACTCATTTTGGCTTGCGGGTTACGGGCGACTCCCCGAAATTCAGGGAGGGGTTTGTACACGTATTATATGGGGTCATGTAATGGAAAAAGTGGTCGAAAAGTTAGGCTTAATATTCCAAGACCCAATACTGTGTCAAAAATTCAAAAAATGGCTCTAACCAAAAACTTTGTTCCGACGCATTTCTCCGGTCGGCCCTAAAAATTATCTACAACACCTCTACTTTGTTTTTCAAATCTCGTCGTACTAAGGCCAGATTCCCTCCCCCCCCCCCTGTAACCAACCGTAAGCTTTTGTTGGACCACTCCCTCCCCCCTAACTGAATATGTAGACGACTCCATAGATAATATTTTTTGTAGATCAGATCATCCACAACCAGATGAAATTGATCCATTTATTTGTACACATCTTTTACTTATCGGAAATTGTACAGTTAATGCGAGTGGAATCATGTTCCCTTCTTCTGGATTTATTCATAAATATACAAAGTTGAAATTAATCAATAAGGATCTCAAAATTTATATAACATTTCAACCTGATAATAGAGAAATGAGCAAAATTGTAAGGAAAGTTTTCGAACTTTTTGCAGTCTTTAATTGAAATATATATATAAATTTTTTATTTTAGGTATTAGACAATGATCTAATGGATAATTTAATCAATTATGTGGTCGATTATTTAATCAAGAATAATCTTGATGGCTTCGATATTGATTGGGAATTTCCAGCATCGTCAAAAGATGCTAAAAGTACAGATAAAAAAGCATTTGCAACTTTGTTACAGGTTGTTAAGATTTTGTGGAGGTAGAGCAATGGGTTTGCGGTCTGGCCAAAGCGAATCAAATTTCAGAAGGGGTGACGGTCCCAAAGTTATCAGGAACGACACTGAGGAAGCATAGTTCTCTCGGTACGCCGCCGGGCCGTTCGATCTTGCAAGTAAGCAACATTGGACCCGGAGCGTCTAAGTTCGGTTTCCGAAGCCTTGAGCACGTGGAATCCTCTGACTCTAGGGCGTTGGACATGGGATGAGCGTGCCTGAATGAAATCCCCTCTGAAATTTGAATGAGCGCAGCCCCCTCATACTCATTAGGGACCGAACAAGAGGAGAATTTTGGGCTACCTCTCCAAGATCGATAGCAGGTCGATTTTGGAGAGGTAGGCCGAAAGAACTAAACAAAAAAATTGGATTCTTTAGAAACTTCGTCAAAAATTTAATGAAATAAAACCTTCTTTACTTATAACATTAGCTGTTTCTGCTCCATTTGATATAACTAAAGTGGCTTATGAAATTGATGCACTAAACAAGTAAGAAAAAATCAAATTTTTCCAAAACAAATTTAGATATGTTGATTACGTATAAGTCATGAACTATGATTTTCATAATGTTGAATACTACCCGTTCACTGGATACAATTCTCCTTTATATGCACAGCCTTATGAATTTGGCATATTGGCAAAAATGAATGCTGTATAATTGAGTTTTTATTATAAAATATTGATCTATATATTTAGGATTATTCAATGAAATATTGGATAGATCTGGGTATAAACAAATCAAAACTTGTCTTTGGAATTTCTACTTATGGAAGTGGCTTTAGGCTATTGACAAAATATATGCATTTTACTTATGCACCAGCTAGTGGAAAATCAATATTCGGAAATAATTGTTTCTATTATCAGGTATTTAGGGTCGTCACAAGCACTGCACAAGCTATCGTACGAAAGTACGACGGCCCCACAGCTATCGTACAAAGTCATCGTAAATTAACGTAAAAGTACGACAAAATCGCCACAAGCTTTTGAACATGTATCCCTTGAGTAAGTTGCGGTTAGTATAGCTTCATGGTTGAAATTATCTGCTAGTCATTCAATAACCAACATGGTGTAGTGGTCCGGTGCGCTTCCTAGGAGTTAGGCAATACCAGCATTAGCAAGGTTCACCGCCTTGCATCCAAAAGATTTTGCAGGGACCATATATTGATCAGGGATCACAACAGTAACAAAATGGATTTTAGGTGTGTAACCTCACCAACAATGGTTACAATTATTACTGGAACGAAGCTGCATCAGCACCTTATTTATTAAATGAATATCAATGGTTAAGTATAGAAGATACTAAAAGTGTTTCGATAAAAGCGCAGTACGCAAAAGATTTGGGAATAGGCGGAGTCATGATTTTTGGACTACATGGTGATGATTTCAATAAAACTTGTGGAGAAAGTTTTCCACTCGTTAGAGCTATACGAAATGTTTTATTAAATGATACTGATTTAACTTTTTCTTAACATGTCAATAAAATATGAGGCTATTTATAAGACGATTTCTCTAAAAATCGACCCTCGTCCGTACAGAATTTTTGAACCCCCTTATTTTTCTCCAAAATCTATATATACCCTAGGTTTTCGACTATGCTGATTCCAAAAATGCAAAAATTTTCATAGGCTTCCTTTGTAGATTTCGAGATCCAGAAGGGTGTCATTTTGACCCAAGGCACTCGTATTGTAAGGCTCATAACACCGAAAGCATAAATGGTAGAGCCTTAGGCAAGGTGTAACTGGAAAGGTGGGATAATAACTTTTATTTTTTATATCTATTAGGTTGTCACATAATTATCCACTGTTTTTTACATAAACTTTTTTATTCAAAACAATAAACAAAACTATGAAACCAAATAATCGCCACCATTATAATGAACCATCATGCATAATTTTGGAAGCTTTTTGATGCCCTTGTCATAAAACTCGGGTTTCTTGGACTCAAACTACTCAATGCCACTAAAACTTCGTCAACATTCTTGAAGTGGCGTCCACGCAGGGTGTTCTTCAAAGACCGAAAAACATGATAATCCGACGGAGTAACATCTGGGCTATATGGGGTTGGTCGAGGATTTTCTAGCCGAACGTTCCTTGGATCTGGCGCGTCGTTTGTCTTGACTTATAAGGAATCGGTGTAGTGAAGCGAAAATCAAACATTTTCGGATTTTTATGAGAAAACCGTCGATTCTTAGGTTTTTCTAGACAGAGAATCGATTGCGTGCATTCCCGAAGCTTGAAAATGCTTCCCTGACCCTGATTCAGGGAAATGAGTGTTTTGTATTGAAGCGAAAATATGAAAATTTTGGATTTTTCTTCTAAAATCATTGTTCTAAGTGTTATTTTATGCGAGAAATCGATTCAGTACATCCCCAAAGATTCAAATGCTGAACTTGAACGCGGTCAGGGAAGAAGGCTCTTGAAGTTTTACTATACCATAGTGTAGATATAAAAAATAAAGGTTATTATCCCACCTTTCCAGGTACACCTTGCTGAAGGCTTTAGCACTTATGTTTTCGGAGTTATGTGCTTTACAAGATGGGTTCTTTGGATCAACATGGCACCCCTCTGGATCTCGAAATCTACAAGGGAAACCTATGAAAATTTTTGCATTTTTGGAATCAGCATAGTCGAAAACCGGGGGTATATATAGATTTTGGAGAAAAATAAGGAGATTCCAAAATTCTGTACGGGTTACATACAGAGGGTCATTCAGCAAAAGAAAAGAAATTGTTAACAGTTTATCAAGCAAGAGCAGAATTGAACATTTGTTAATCATATCTCCATGCTTCTGAACAGAAGCTTCTGTAAATGGCTGTTGATCCATTTTATGCCTCATGATCACTGAAAAGAAATGTCATACGAAATACAAATTACATGGTTTTTATTACATACATAACCTGGAAATATCATAATTTACAAATCAAATTTCTATTGAATTTACTCTAGGCTCATCATTGATCTTTCCAGAATAAGTATTAGCCCATATGTCCGCTAAACAAACGGAACTATGAAATCGGTAGAAAATTGTTAATGGAGCAAAACTGCGAATCAAATATCCCCAATTACTACTTCCATAAAACGTTACAACAATTGGGCTGATTCCAAAGTTTTCTGACTCATGCAAATCCATGATCATCATTGAGATATTTGCGATGAGTAGGAAGGTAATAGTCTGTTTTCCTGGGTGTTTTGATATTTGTGAATCATCTTCAATCCGTAATTTTCGACCAATGTAAATAAGGACGGATTGAAGAAAAACCTAAACATTATACACCAAATTGTTATTCATTAAAAATTTGTCACTGGCTAAAATTTTGTGATTATTTTTAAATGAAATGCATTTTTGCTGGAGAATGAAAATTTTTAAAATTTTGCGCTTCGGGGCCATCCAGATATTACGTAATCAAAATTTTCGGTTTTTTGACCCCCTCCCCCCTGTAATCAACCGTAATCATTTGGCTACCCCCCCCCCCCATGATTACGACTCAACAATTAGCTCTAATTTTAATTACCTGTATAATTGTAAATGCACTAGATAATGTTATTATAACGGCTAGTCTATCCCAGTTGTTGGTAATTATTATACCAAACAGCCCACCTAAGGAAAAAATCATTTCTCCAATTACCCCGATTATTAACATAATTATGTCTAGTAGTTCCTAAACATGTGCTGAGATTTCAAAGACCACACTAGGAAAATTTATACCTGACTTTCTTCTTCTTCATCTTCTGGTTTATTAACGAATGATAAAATACGCATTACATAAAGAGCAAGCAAACAAGCACAAATTGTGATTATGTTCTAAAAGTTATTACTTTTAATGCTCTTGTGGTGACTTTTTTGAATGCTCAAAATTTCTATAAAAGTTTACTTGAGCAAGATCCACAGCACTAAAAGTGATAGCAGAAAGTTCTGCATTTTTTTCATCAAGAATTTTATATATAGCTAAAACAACAACGCTACTCGCTAAAAACAGAAGACCCAATAAAATGCCTAAATTGAATGAAACTACATTATTAAACGATTTTATCTACCATAAGAAATATTATTGAAATTAATTTTCCGATGTTCCTTCCGATGCTCTCGGTAAGTTTTATGATGACCAAGGTGCTTCATATTATCCCAAACAATAAACATTACAGCTGCACCTATTAGAGAATATTCGACCATACTTGTGTACATAAAACCGACCAATGTTGCTAAAAATCTTTCTATAAAAATATAAGTTTTAAAAAAATTTTGACTTTTTTGACCATTTTCAGCATTTCTAAAAGATTCTTGCATCTCCCGAAACCTAAAAAAGACTCTTTCAAAAACTCCTGTAAATCTGAATCCTAGCTATGGCGGGAGGTTTGCCCCATGGCCGATTGGCTAAAGTGACAGATTTACAGTTTATAGGCCCAGGTTCGAATCCCGGCACGAAATTAAAGTTGTCCAATTTTCATGAAATTTTTGCATATCTCTATTATGGTCTCTAAAGCACTTTTCAATCCTTTTTTGGTCAATAACTACTTTCTAGAGCTGTATAATAAGGTTAAGTTTTATAAAAGTTAAAATCAAGATTACTAATAGCTTCAGCAAGTAGGTACTGAGACTGGGTATTTTACGGCACGGCAGACCGCCACGGCAAGGGCGGGATATTTTACGGCATGAAATTCAAAGAAACGGGAGAAAAAAACTTTTTATGCGGAATGACAGTAGAGGGTGACCCATACATCACGCCACCCCTACGGCATGGATCGGCTCAATAGTCAAGGAGATATGATGCTTAGAAGTTGAACTCCGCCTGGTGGTCCATACCTGAGACTGGGTATTTTACGGCACGGCAAAGAGCGGTCTGCGCTTGAGGCCAAAAGATTTTGCCAAGTAGTAACGTCTCTTCGGATGCTCTCATAGATGATCGGCATTATATCGCCGGCTGAGCCCCCATGTAATGCCGAGCATTTATGAGATGCATCCGAAGAGACGTTACTACTTCTCTTTTGGCCTCAAGCGGGGTTTGAACCAGCCTTGAGGGGCGCCTGAGACAAGCCCAGTACCACCGAACCATGGAACACTTGGAGTAACCGCTCCTAATTCTGACCTCGTAGTAATGCATAACTAATTCACCAAAGAAAACAAGAAAGATCGGCCCTGTCTCAGCGGCCGATTGCACGAAAATGCTTGCTGAAAAGAATATGTACCCCTTTGACCCAAAACCCCATTTAAAAAATGTTATGCCTGCACTGCAGTCCCTAAATTTGGGCCAATTTTCACCCTCTACTTACAATTGCATTCGATCCCATAGCATTCAACCTGATGATTTGAATTTTGCATTACATGACTTATATTAGTTTCAATTAAATAGGTACTGGTTTGTATTTCAAGTGTAGGTGTGTTTGTTAGTGCTGGAACTGTCAAGTGGATCGACAATGCATGGCTAAAATATAAGTCTTAAAGAACGAAAAAATTGTTTTATTACGAGAGTTCGAGACTCATCATGGATTGTTCAAAGAAAACAAAACGAAACCAAGTCCACAAATTGGTGCCTACCAAGTGCATGGTGCCAAAACGACCAATAGTATATGAACTTGTATGTTTTATCTAAATAAACTTATTTATCCAGATTTTGAGTCTTTCGAAATATCATAATTCAACAGCTCATTTTAAGCGAAAGTTAGCGTGGCGAGATTCGTGGCGAAAGTTATAATGCCGAAAACAGCACGAAAACGGTACGCAAATTAGTACGCAAAACTCGTACTGTTTGTCGTATTGTTCAAATAGTAAGCACCCTGAAAATCTGCGTCGAAAAGTCTTTTCCTTTCAAGATATATACCATAAAGACTTGATAGATTTACGAAAACACCTATTATAAAAAAGAGCAACAAAAAGGTTAAAATTAATGAGTTTTTTTACAATTATTATTATTTGGGCAACTTTTTTATTTATTTGGAAAACTTTTTTATTTATTTGGGCAACTTTATTTGGGCAACTTTATCTGGGCAACTTTTTTATTTATTTGGGCAACTTT